>CAKAKR010032699.1:0-47218 GCA_916700685.1 Adelosebastes latens | reverse complement strand
TAGCAAAACATCTTTGGGGAGACTTACAATAGATTATGTTAGAATCAACTTTATTGCCATAGCCTACAGTAAGTAAAGGAATAGAGTTGGCAACACTGGGCTCAGTTTTTCGGTTGGATCATTTTTAAATATCTAGTGTACTCTTGCTAGTTTCTCAAGATCACCGACCCTGCTTTAAGTGATATCCCTCGGGTGTCTTGGCTTGGGCAAGGGGAAAACACATTTTTCTGCAGCCTCAGTTTTGACCTTTCATTATAAGGCATGGCCTAAATGGTCGATCAGTCTGACAGTCAGTCGATCCACTATTTTGATCCTGACTGAAATATTTCAACAACTGCTGGATTGTCGTGAAAATTTGTGCAGGCATTCATGTTTCACGAATGAATCCAAATGACCTTGCTGATCCCATGACTTTACTTCTAGTGCCACCAGCAGGTCAAAGTTTTCACTTGTCCCCCACCTTGACGTGCAATACTACTACCTTGCTGGAGTGTACCTTTAAGAAATGATGCAACCCGTGGGCTTTGAAAATCAAGATGAAAAATAGTTTAAGTGTGAGGTCAAACAAGGTCACCATTTATTTTTTATAGCAGCTTCTCTCTATGACGTGTTACAGCATTAGAATTAGCCGATATTAATGGAAATAGCATGGCACTGTTAGAAATGCAGCAGAAGTTGAGATGGCTGCTTTTGCACACACACTTAAAACTTTTCAGTATGAGAGGGAAGAATACATTTTTTTCTCTGCATGCAATACCACAAAGTTGCTATCCACACAAGCACACACAGACTCTCAGTTACACTATGACACAGCAGTTAGTGAGAAAGGTGTGCATCATCAGGAAGTTTGACTTTATCAGCATGTTTGCAATGTTGCATTCCACCTTTCTTACCTTCAGCACAGCCTTACAGTAATGCTGAAAAGGTTTCCAAGACATCAGCTATGTTATGTAATTGTGCCTCATCAAACCAACTGTAATCAACCACAGAATGCGGATTTGAACATTTCCAGTTTTGCCTGGTCTTGCAGAGAAGAGAGGAAATAGAAGCAGACGAGAAACCAACAACAGACTGACACTTACCTGTATGATCAGAACGAAGACACGTTGTCCTAAATTCCCAATGAAACCCTCGGGAGCTGCATGGAACTATGTGTGTGTTCATGCGTCTGAAGGTGTGTGTGTGTGTGTGTTTTCAAGCTACCGGCGATGTTTACAGACTGTCTGATACATTCCTCTTCTTCAAAAAACGCTGCCCACATCCAAGACCCCAGACCTCCTACATAATCTTCCCTAACTCATTTCTTCCTTCTCCCTTCTGTCAGCCCGTGGTAACGGTTGAACCCACAACATTTGGTGGCAACATGTTTGCTTGTACGATGGAGAGAAAATACACAGAAAGAGACTGACGAGAACTGCTGAAGAGGGAAATGAAGAGGAAAGAAATCAAATTATGGCGACTGGGTTTGGATTCTGATGGTGCAGAGCTTTCAGTGAATATGAGAAAATTTTGATCAGCATTCAAGTATCTTGCGTACACTTGTGAATGTGTGTGTGTGTCTGTGTGATTGGGTCTACAGTATGAGTTCTGCCTGGAGAAATTCAAGCCACAAAGTACCTGGGGAGCCAAGGAGACCATTCTCTCTGTGTGCCTCTGTGTCCATCTGTATGTGTTTGACTGCAAATACTGTATGAGGGGAGCACTGTGAGAAAAGAGGCTCGGTGGAGAACAAGAGGGGAAAAGTGAGGATAATATTTCCCCGATCAGAGAATGGAAAGAGCGCCCTCTAGGAGAAACCCATGGAATCACACCCACAATGGAGCCATAAAACCAATGAGCCAATAAAATATAATAACATGTTCATTTTTATTGTAAATGCCACTTCCACTCTTTCTCTCCGTGTGGTATATTTTACTGCAGCAGTTCCAATGTTATGTTTACATACAGTTTATGAATATGTAGATAATGGTAAATGGACTTGCTTTTATATAGCGCTTTTCTAGTCTTCCCACCACTCAAAACGCTTTACACTACATGTCAGCATTCACACACACATTCACACACACATTCATACAATGATGGCAGAGGCTGCTAAGGTGCCAACTTTGCCCATCAGGATCTAATCTACTACTCATTCACACACCGATAGCGATGGCCTTCGGGAACATCGACATGTGACCCGGAGCAGCCGGGGATCGAACCACCGACCTTCCGATCTGTGGACGACCTGCTCTACCCTCTGAGCCACAGCCGCCCCTAATAATAATAATAAGAGAACAATACAAAAGAGTACTGTATGTATGTGTAGTTCAGTTCAAACTCTACAACTGATAGATTAAACACCAACAAAAAAAAAACATGACTTGGGCACAGATGCTTTGATCTAAATGCTAGTATCAGCATGTTAACATGGTCACATGGACAATGCTAACATGCTGATACTAAATAAGGAATAATGAACAGCGAGCCGGTCATTGTCGTAGAATGCCATGATTGACCAATCAGAATCGAGTATTCAACAAAGCCGTGTAATAAGCAGGTATAGTTTGCATCAGTGGTCAACCTCCGGGTCTGAAAAGTGAAGCCAATGCTGAAGGGCCTTAAACTTGCATTCTTTCTAATAGCCAGCAGGGGGCGACTCCTCTGGTTGCAAAAAGAAGTCTCATTGTATAGAAGTCTATGAGAAAATGACCCTACTTCTCATTTGATTTATTACCTCAGTAAACATTGTAAACATGAGGTTATGGTCTCAATCACTAGTTTCAAGTCTTCTTCAATACAGCATGATGTTCATTTAGTAAATTATGGTCCCATTTAGAGTCAAATAGACCATAAAGCAGGGTATGCTTTAGGGCGTGGCTACCTTGTGGTTGACAGGTCGCTACCACGGCGTTGTCCAAGTTTTTATCTTACAACTTTAACACAGTGTGTTTTCAGTTCATGAAAGTTAATTGTAACAATTTGGGTCGCCTAAAAAATGTCTTATTCAGCTATCGGTTGTACTTAGCTCCACCCTCTCGTGTCACCTATGGTTGCACAATACCAAGATGGCGGCGGCAAAAACGCAGAACTCGAAACTTCAAAACAGCAGTCCACAAACCAATGGGTGACGTCACGGTGACTATGTCCACTTCTGTTTGTCCATGTATTGGACAAATTACAATTTTGATCAGGTGATGGTGTTAAATGAAAAGTTAAGGGATCACAGAAGTTATAACAAGTCATCATGAGGGGGACATGAATGTTTGTACCAAATTTAATGGCAATCCATTCAACAGTTGTTGAGATATTTCAGTCTGGACCAAAGTGGTGAACAGACATTGATTGCACGCCTCTAGCGTCTGAAAACAATTGCCGGTTGTTGGGCTGATGGTGGCCAGTTGGACATTTTTAATTATATATAATATACAGTATAATATGTTTAATTATATCGCCCAACCCTTCCGGACAGCAGAGTCCTGCGGTGTGTTTGGCTAACAGAACTACACACTCAGCAGTATCGTCAGTTTCTGTTCAGAGGAAGCGTTAAACAGTCAACATGATGCGTTACATAATGAACTGCAGTTTAGCTGCAAGGAGCCGGTGCAAACAGCTGCATAGATTAAAATGAGAACATGTACTGTATGTTGTGTGAGACATGCGAGTGAGACACGTCTGATATGCTTGCGGTCTAGACGAAGGGCAATTGTGGTTTGTAGTCATTCAATCCAACATTACAGCAGTGGTCGTTGCAGACACACCTAGTTGTAAATGATTTCTTGAGTGAAGGTGTCTGGGAACATGAGCGAGAGCTGGTACACAGTGTGTCAACAGCCGGCTGGCTGCTCCTCACCATCCTGCACACTGTGTGCTCTGCTGCACGTCTTGGTCTGGTTTTCTCATAAATAGGAGAAGGAAATGGAAAAAAGGCCTCCTTCCATCCTCTGCTGGCCCTGATCCCTCTGCTCCAGAATTATACCTTTCAATGAAACGTTACAGGCCCTGCACATAAATATTCACCTCACTCACACATCAAGTCAGGGCTAACTGGAATTCATGTTTATGCTTCATGAATATTCAGGTTCCTGAAGCATCATATTTTCCCCTGTTAATTAAAGCTGAAGTAGGCGAGATTGGAGGAAATATGATTAAAAAAAAGTTATTTTTAAAAAACAGTCGCTATATCGTGATTGTGATTAATCAAACAGCTAACCTGAAAAAAAAATCATGTGCCTCTGTGTCCTCCGGTGCTCCTAACGGCATCTGCAAGATTTCACAGACCGGAGGAAAACAAGCAGTAAGAGCTGATCTGAGGTCTGCTATCCAGCTGCTGTCTATGAGAGCCGGCTGTCAATCACTCGCAAACTCTGACCAAACAGTCAAACTAGGCAGCGCTGATCAAATATGAATCAATATTATGTTACGTTAATGCCTATTTCTCGCCTCAAATGTTTTCAGAATCATCTTGTAGTGCACGGTTTAGCTGTAAAATGAGAAAGTTTGTGACGCCGCCGCCATTGCAAAATCTGGTGAAGGAACGCAAAGTTCCGGTCACATGACCGGAGCACAGCCAATAGGAACGCTTTCTCAATGAAATGACCTGTGATTGGTCAAAGTCTCCCGTCACAGGCTAGATTTTCTAAAGCCTGAAAACAGAGCCATGAGGAGGTGCAGAAGTCTAGTTTTCTCTCAGAACACTTGAATTACAATATGCTGAAAGGTTATTGTGAAATTTTTGCCCAATGATGCCAAAAACATACTGCCTACAGCCACTTTAATGACACGTAACACAGTTTCTTCTCATCCAATGGGTGCTGGGATAAGCTCCAAACTCCTAAATCTGCAAAGGATAAGTGGGTAGAGAAATTGGATGGATGGGTGGATATATACAAATTCTCAACAAATGAAAGCTGAGGAAGAAGAAGGAAGAGCTAAATGCTAAATTGAAACAAAAGAGGGTGCTGTAACACAACAATGAAGTCTTTGATGGGGGCCCTAGAAAGGTGAAAGGAAAGTAAGCCACAACTTGTCCACATCTAAAACCAACGAGCACAAGTAATTTCAAAATCTATGGCACAGGAAAGAAACACCCAAGAACTAGAATGGCACTCGGAGAGCGCAGACCTCGACCCCCCTCTCTGTTCAGCTTGCGCCATCATCCAGGTGTGTTTTTGTTTATGATGACATCAGCTGTACGTAGGGGAGCATCGTAAAACACTTAATTCAAACTGGACGGAAACAAAATAAAACTCACCTAAACTGTCGTCATTACTCTTTCCAACAATCACTACTGTAAGTGTGCTTTGGTCGAACTCAACTGTAATTTCACAGAGTTTAATGTGAAAAAACGCAGAATCTACAGTTGTTCCCCCCACCCCCACCCGTTGCTCTCTCTCTGTCTCTCTCTCTGAAGGAAAGAGGCAGGGTCATGCGTCATCAGTTACACTGTGCATGTGCTATACCCAGAGGACTTAATGTTGTGGCTGATCAGAATCCTTAAAAAAATTCCTGAATCCGGATCATGATCTGGATCGCCACCAAAATCGCCATCTAATGGATTATTCATTGTACCTCACCCAGCCCCTCCAAAAAATTTCATTCAAATCCATCGCGGACTTTTGGAGTAATCCTCCAAATGGACAAACCAACAAACCAACGCCGGTGAAAACATTACCTCCTTCCTAGGCCTTCGGCCTTGGCGGAGGTAATAAATACAAAAAGACAGATAACTATGGACATCAATTATGTAAAATAATAATCATGTAGGGGGGAGCGGGGTCGGTTGGGACAGGAGGACAGTGGGGACAGGAGGACAGTAGGGACAAGAGGACAGTAGGGACAGGAGGACAGTAGGGACGGAGCCTTTTTAGCAAGTTAGAAAGCAACTCTGCCTCTGCTATTCACCGTGCTCATACTCATCCACACCCTCTTCGCTTTCAACCTCTAAGTGGAGACCTTCTGACTATTCCTCAAATTTATTTACAGTTTTGAAATATACAGCAAGTAAGTACATTTTTGGCTGTTTTGTTATTTTTTTCTACCATACTGTCATTAGTTATGCCACATACAAAAAAACATGTTGTTGGAAAGCTTATTTTCTAGCCTATCAGTTGTTGCTAGTGTTAGCTGTCTGAATTTTTGTTGATAGCACAGAATTCCAAAATGTGTCTGCTCACCTGGGACGGTTGGGACATTATTGTTTATAGTTACTACCTTGTTACAAAACAACAAAATGTAGACAAAAACAAGAAAAAGGCTTTTCCTAATTGAATAAGACCCACTGTGCAGTCAACCCTTTTTTTCCAAATTCCAAATCTCAGTAACTTGTGAAAATATAATAATTTAAAAATGTTTTCTTTTTCTTAAAGAAATATGAACAAATGGCATTGTAAATATAAGGTATTAAAATTTAGACTGCATTTTTTTCAATTTAAATGTTTTGGGTTTTTTTTAACCCAGGGTGTCCCAACCGTCCCGGGGGAGCCAGAATTTTGGGAAAATGCACTCCTTGTACATTTAACAAAATTGTGCCTTTCACTTTTGGGTTGGGCTCTAAAAACTTGATAAATTGTCAGCAGACACCTGCATCTATTCAGGGATCAAATTATTTTCATTACTGTTCAACTAGTCTGTGTAATGGAAGGTTATTTGGCATTGTTACAAAAGTGTCCCAACCGACCCCGCACTCCCCTAATAATAGCCCCAAATTTCAAATACAGCATTACAACAGTCTTTTTATCATTATCATCACTGATGGTATGTAAAAGAAGAGCTAGTCCAAGCTGATTATGTGGTCTTAACCCACATCTGTGCTATAATGCATGGAAATTAAATGACGGAAAATCTGTATCATTATGAAATCATAGAAAATACAAAAGAATCAACAACAAAATAGACAGAAATAGAAAGTGTTATTTTTATCACATATCATCATTAATGTCATCCATTATTGCTGGCATCATAGAGAGAGCCCCATGTTAAGCTAAATATGTATTAAAAGGTATAGTAGCAACTTGTGTAATATGAGCCATCCAATGTGAAAGTAACAATTACACAAAACACATTCATTGCTACGAACACCAACATTAACATGACGTCAACGCCAGTGTACCTTCTGAGAAAAAGTAATACAACACAATACAAAGATTCAGCAATCTGTTAATGTAATTATTATTGGTTTATGA
Source organism: Adelosebastes latens (assembly GCA_916700685.1). Lineage (NCBI taxonomy): Eukaryota > Metazoa > Chordata > Actinopteri > Perciformes > Sebastidae > Adelosebastes > Adelosebastes latens. The sequence continues at coordinate 40,055 of CAKAKR010032699.1, read as the reverse complement.
TTTCTTGTTAATGAGTCATCATCTTTTCACATTAATTACATTTCCCATAGCAGACATTGCCCTCAGGTGGTTTCCTGTTTGAGAGCTGGCAGGTAAAGCATATCCTCAAACCGTTTGACAGAAATTATAAGGGCACGCCTAAAGCTGATCCCTGAAAACCACAAATACTCTATAATCTTTTAAAGTTTCATGTTTTCACCTGCACTGCACAGTGTAAGTGCAAGTCTTGCCTTTGTTTGGCTATGTGTCTGAAGACATTTTGAGGAAAAGCTGGTCATGGGAAATATTATTAATAATTATAGAGGCCACATGTGCCAACAAAGGCGGTGTAGAAGAAGACTGTTAGCTCGTAAACATGGATGTACTGTAAACAATGTTGGATTTGAAATCCACTTTGCAAAAGTTTAAATGCATTCAACACCTTTGTTAAGGTGAGTAACACTGAATATCAGCATGACTTGTGTATTTTAAAGAAAACTCAACAGGGTACCTTTACGTTAAGTTCAACCTTAACCTTAGAAACAACAATTGACAAAACAGTCTTATGTTGAGGTAAGTGGGCAAACCTCCGGTTCTGAGAAGTGAAGCCAATGCTGAAGTGCCTTTAAACTTGCATTCTTTCTAATAGCCAGCAGGGGGCGACTCCTCTGGTTGCAAAAAGAAGTCTGATTGTATAGAAGTTTATGAGAAAATTACCCTACTTCTCACTTGATTTATTACCTCAGTAAACATTGTAAACATGAGGTTATGGTCTCAATCGCTAGTTTCAAGTCTTCTTCAATACAGCATGATGTTCAATTAGTAAATTATGGTCCCATTTAGAGTCAAATAGACCATAAAGCAGGGTATGCTTTAGGGCGTGGCTACCTTGTGGTTGACAGGTTGCTACCACGGCGTTGTCCGGTCTGGGAGTTGTCTGTGTTTTCATCTTACAACTTTAACTCTTCACAGTGTGTTTTCAGTTCATGAAAGTTGATCATAACTTTTTTGGTCCCCCAAAATGTCTTATTCAGTGTTCAGTTGAACTTAGCTCCACCCTCTTGTGTCACTTCTGGTTGCAAAAATCCCAGATGGCAACGGCCAAAAACCAAGATGGCCACAGTCAAAATGCCGAACTCGATGCTTCAAAACTGCAGGCCACAAACCAATCACGGTGACTACATCCACTTCTTATACAGTCTATGGTTGAGGTCCATTTATTAGCTGTTCTGGAGCTTTCATTCATATCATATGATCCTCATCATCAGATGGAGTTTGTTAAGTCAAATTTTCACTTTTTCAGAGCGCTGTAAACCCACAATAACTTACTTTTAAAGGCCATTTGGGGACAGTGGAAAGCTGTTAACACAACACTGATATATCATCACCTTTTAAGTGAACATGGTGGCATATGGTTTCCTATTTACACATCCAGAAGAGTGAACCAAAACAGCCATAAAAACAGTGACTGAAAGACTCTAAAACGCTCTGTAGAGCTGAGATGAACTGCAGATGATAATTATCCATTGGTAACATAAAAATATTGATTATATTATTATATCATATTACTTTGAGGACTTCACATTTGTGTAGGAATAAATGTTGCCATGTTTGTTTTTTGTGTGGGTGTGTTTTTTTGTTTTGTTTTCCTGACTAAAGGGACTTGAAGTGAAATTATTTCATTTTCTAATTTTTTTTATTGTTCAATATCACAGAAACACAGATGCTTACACCGGTTAGCGTGTTATTTTTAGAAATCGAAACAATCAGTGTTCAACAGCACAAGCTGAGCCTGAATTAGTTTCTTCTCCCACCTCGTTCTTCCTCTTCTCATAATTTCACTCACCATCTGCTGCCTCAACATGTCCCTCAACAGTTCACGTCTTTGACACTAGAGGGCAACATTTTCTGTGTAATCGACAGCACACACAGGATTGGTATATGGTGATATAAACTAAGGTACTCTGTAAATGTTTATTGTTTACACATTAATACCAATAAATGGTATATACATATTGTTTTGACAGATTGGATGTATTAATTCAAAGAAAAATAACGATTGTACAGACTGAAGAAGAAGAAATATAATCTCATTATAATTATTAGACATGTATTTTTCTTTTGGAAATTATTATTATATATTAACTATTTGGGAGTTATTTCTGTTAGTATTTAAATTCACTTCAGGTTCACAATTGAAGTACTGCTCTAAGTTAAATGTTTTTTTTTTCGTAGTGACAAAGTCATTTTCACATACTGAGTTTCATTACTGCAATACAACAGATGGTCCTCGGCATGAGATGGAGCAGTTGCGTGCATCATCTCAGACCACTTGGTTACCAGGACACCCTTAAGATTATTTTTATGATCTCCTTTTTTTTTTTTTAGCATCACATAGCAGATTTAACACCAGAATTTAGATTAGACCCGTAATTAAAATTGTTACCAACATACATACAAAACAATCTGCTGCTTTCATCTGTATGAGAAGAAGATGAGAAGCTTGACGTGGTGTAATCACGAACATCTGTGCCTGATTTATCTGTGTGTGTGTGTGTGTGTGTGTGTGTGTGTGTGTGTGTGTGTGTGTGTGTGTGTGTGTGTGTGCGGACATCTGCTTTCCATCCCATGGTTTATGCTGCCCCCTGTGCCCTGGGGTGCCATGGTTCAAGTTACCTTAAGGAGACCCATTGTCCAGGGGCCGCTAAAACCGAATCTCTATCATTCCTAGAATGTTCCATTAGTTTGTAATATCATGAGTGCATCTTCTTTATGAATAGACCTACGTGTTATACTTTATATGTGATATTATGAAATGAAACAATCTTTGTATGTAAGTTATAACTCAGTATATTTTCTTTGATTTACAATAAGTAAGAATCATTGCTATGTGTGTGTGTGTGTGTGGTGGGGGGTGTAAACTTGTATAAATCACATTGTGGGGACAAAAATCCAGTTCCCACAAGGTTTACCATTGAATTGTAGGTTCAGATTTGGTTTTGGGTTAAGGTTAGTGTAAGAGTTGGTTAAAGTTAGGCATGTAATTTGTATGGTTAAGAATAAGAAAAGAGTTTGAGAGAGAGAGACTAAGAGATGGACAAACTATGTAGTAAAAGATAAACTGCCACAGATTGCATCGTGAAATTCATAATTAAATTATTTTATTTAAAGAAACAGTGTGTAACAATTGGGGGGATCTATTGGCAGAAATGGAATTTAATATCAATAAGTATGTTTTCTTTAGTGTATAATCACCTGAAATTAAGAATCGTTGTGTTTTCTTTATCTTAGAATGAGCCGTTTATATCTACACAGGGAGCGGGTCCTCTCCACGGAGTCCGCCATGTTGCACCGCCATGTTTCATCAGTAGCCCAGAACGGACAAACCAAACACAGTTTCCTACTTGGGCCGGAGTCGATAACGTAACATGCTTCCGTCGCTCTCTCTCTCTTGCTTCACCACTCACTTCCCACATATACACACACACTCTACGCACTGGCTCTGATCCAAATGGCTCTAGAGAGGGTCATTCGCGTTTTCGCGTCGGCTACCGTAGCTCTCCAACACGCTTGGCACACGGGAGAGGCTTCAGTTGGTTGCAATCTGAATCACCTCATCGCTAGATCCCGCCAGCGCTGGACCTTTAAGGTTTATACTAAATTTTTTTGTTGTGTCTCCTTCTTCCACAGCAAAAAAGCATCTTACTTAGAAAGAGCAGCATTTAAAAAAAATATGTGAAATCTATCAAGCCCATATGAATCTGTAGGGCAGATGTAACAACATCTGACTGCCATTCATACATATTAAGACCATTTAATCCATCTCATGCGAAACAAAACTAGGTCTCCAAACAAAGGGAATTTCTATCACTGACCTGCTTTCTTTCTGGAAATAAACACATATTTGAAGGGCTGAAGAAAGCTAGGATGAGTGAGTAGATGTTTAGAATAGTTTTAATTATTTCAAACTTTTCTGCAGGGGAGTGAAGCAACCTCCAGAATGAAAATTCCTGTGACCTTCTCGTGAAGAGTTCACGGCCTGATTGGAAAGGGCCAGGCCCTCTGATCTCTCTGATCCCTGCTCAGCGCTGCTCATGACCCAGACGGGAGTCAGGGTGGGGGGCTGGGTTAGTGTTGGGGGCCACGCAGAGTCCACCTGGGCCTCTTACTTTGAAGTCCTGGTCAGCAGAGAATCAATTTCTCTCACTCTAAATGATAACTGCTGCACCTTCTGTTTATCTCTCTTTCACATTTCTTTATATTTGTTTGTATAATGTAGATATGTACTTTCTGTCACGCGCACACATTAGACTTTATCTATTTAACCACCTCATATAAACACGTCTTTGATGTTATGTTGCAAGAGGTATTTAACCTCAGACAGCTCATAAGCTTGTCGGCCCTCAGTGACGAGTGAAGGGTTGGAGTTCATCCTGGTTCAGTTCACAGGGGCTTTCTCCGTTCAGAGAAAAATAAAGCTGTGTTGAGAAGTAAGTCCATTACAGATATAACATTTTAAATAACAAATATGACTGTTTTAGTGTTTCATAAGGCTGGGCAGAGCACTGACCGGTCTGTTCAGCTGCATCAAGCTTCAACAATCACTGTCTCAGCCTTGTAAATTCCTCACCCAGGTCTCCAGCTCAGCTTTAACACAATGTGGCCATCTGGTTGTTCATTTCTTCCCTTTTTGATCTATAAAGCCTTTTATGGTCAGATGTCTGACACAATGGCTATAACAAGTAACTTAATTAACATGTGTAAGGCACTGAGCCAGTTAACATAGCATACTTTCCTATGTGGCTGACAGGACTGCTCTTCGCTCTTTGATCGTTCACCAAGATGGTGCAGCCATTGGACAAATGTTAAAAGCAAAACAACAGGCTTAAAGGAATATTTCGACATTTTGGGAAATATGGGGGTGTAACAATTCTCCAAATCCACTTCAAGAACACTTCAACAACACTAATGCTTACTTGCTTTATTGCCAAGAGTTAGATTAAAAAATGTATGCCACTGTGAAATATAAACAGCTAGGAGACAGTTAGCTTAGCTTAGCATAAACACTAGGAAAACAAACACTGTGAGGTTGCCAGGCACAAGCAAAAACTTTTTTTATGCTAAATGCAGTACCTGTGAGGGTTTCTTATTTGTATTTGTTTTGTGTTGTTAATGTATTTCCAATAATAAATATATATATACATTTGCATAAAGAAGCATGTTTGTCCACTCCCATGTTGATAAGAATATGAAATACTTATCCCTAATATATCTCCCTTTAAGGTACATTTTGAACAGATAAAAAATGTGTGATTAAAGGGACTGTTTGTAAGAATCAGAAATGCTTGTTAACAGCGACACCTGTGGCCGTTAAGTCAACGAAAGTCAGCGTCGGGCTTGCGCTTGTGCTCGCTCTAAATAGACATGAACGAGCATCGCTCAAAACAGTGAGGTGACACACGTCAGCTAAAACCACAATATCACTCTATATTTCACCTGCTTGGCAGTAATGTTAGCTGACCAGACGAAGGTCTCTCCATGAATCAGTGCTGATCCTAGTGTTGGCTTTTCCTGCCTCAGCCTCCCGACCGCGGCCGGAGGGAACAGGGTCGACACCGGAGTTTTGGTCGGAGACGATAACGTTTCTCGCTGCGGAGCCCCGTCACTTCACAAGAGGGAAACCTCTGTTGGTCTGAAGGAGCTGCAGCAGTTATTTCTGCACAAACGTCCACAGTACATTTACTAGATATTCTCAGAGCTACTAACTCTTCTGCAGTGTGTAGTGTGCGCGCATGCACGTGAGGTGGAGCGAAATAGCGAGAACGAGCGCGGTGTGTGAGTGAAGGCAAGCAGGCAGAAGAGCAGAGGAGCAGAGTACAGCAGAGACTCCGGCCCTGGAGACCAAAGCTACGGTCTCCCCTGCGTCCTACGACCGCGGCCAACACTGTTTTGCAAGACGGGCTTCACTAGATATAACTTTGGTGCTTCCGTGTAGTTTGCGTTGGAGTCTTGTCTGAACAGCATAGCTGTGGGACACAGACCAGGATTGATTTATACGTGTAAGAAGTTACAAACAGTCCCTTTAACTTGAGATAAAATATTTTAATCGATTGATAGACCTAGTTTAAATTGGTGTACAATGTACATGATTAAATAAGTTGTACCCAACTAACACTGTTATGTTATTCTTAAGCTGTGAACACGCCAAGCCGACATCAAAGAACTAGCTTCGACGAAGGCCGACTGTTGAGTCGCCTCACATCTCCTTTGTCTTGGTCAAAAAGTTGCACTCGAACACACCGCAAAGACTAAAGCCAACGGCCAACTACCACGTACGTTCTGCACCTGCGTGAGATGAAATAACTCTCCCTACCAGCAGGTCGCGGTAGTCTGTATTCGTCATTCAAAAAGGGAAACCAGAAGACCGAGGACTGCGGATATACAAGCCGTTGTTATGATACGTACATGAAATAAAGGGTCGTCTGCCGACCATTTTCACACCACTCTCAATCACCACTTAGCTTCATTCCAGATGACCATGTCGTAGTGAAAATATCTGTGTATTGGGGTGATCAGATGAGATGAAAATGAAAAATGAGAAGAGCTTTCTGTTTGTTTCCCTCTTGACTTTACTCATTTGCATGCTTTCCTCACATCTGTTTCTCTCCTCGTGCACTGATTCGTAAAAGCTGAACCGCCAACCAGAGTGATTTCTCTCACCGACTGGGGCACCGCCGCTGATTCAACATGCGGAATCGGCCAAAAAATCTCAGACTCGGGCAGACTAGAGCTGACGGTGTGGGACACACCAAAAAAACTAGACCGATGGACGCTCACCGACGGCCCCAAACTGTCCAACAGCCAACCGTCAGCTTGGTGTGTCAGGGCCTTTACACGTTGTGGGAAGGGTCTTGCATTTTTCTATAAGTCAAGAGGAGAGTTCCAAGAAAACATAAGGTTCAGCTCACCTCACCACCCCAATAATTAATGTAATGTATGTCTGTGTATGTCTAACTGTCTCCTGGCACAAGGTCTTGATCTTCTCATCTAACTCTTGGAAAGAAAGCAAATAATCCAGGTCAGAGTCAACGGGCCTCAGCTCTTCCTTTCGCTACAGTAGCCCACTAGTATGTGTTTACACATTTAATGTGCAAACTTCACATATTCACAGGCCCTTTACTGCACTGCAGAGGATGAAATTTGCAATGTAAAAATATTATATGTGGATCTCTCGAGGAAACACAAGCCAGTGGGTTTGTACTCAACATGAAATGGTACATCCAAAGGAAAGACTTTCAGTACTGCTTTTGTTCAAAACGAATAAGGTCCAGATACATCTTTTTCCTGTGCAAACATGTTTAGCTATAAACAATCACACTACTCTTTTATAATGTGACATTATAAAATGGTGTCCCACAATAACAAGAAAAAGAGAAGGAGATATAGAGAAGAAAAAAGGGATAAAACTTCAGATGGAGATCGTGTCGGAGAAAGGTTACAGAGGCAGGAAGAGGCCCGCATTAAGACCAGACAGACTGTCACACATGTTTTCATTTAACCCTCTACAAGATGTAAGGCTGTTGGGGAGGAATGGAAAGAGTTAGATCCTCCCCTGTTAAAAAAACTTTGTCTCTGGCACGGGAATTTTTGCTAAGTGGGCTCAAGATGGTTGGGATATACCATTTTGTTATCCATTATCAGTCTATCTGAATAATGTTGGAAAGCAAAAAACTATCGTCTTTGTATAGTATTGTCACGTAACCCTAGTATTATAGTAGTTTCGTATAGTGCTAAAATCACCTTTAACAATGACATGACCTCTTTCACACTGTCAACTACAGGAAGTAAGTTGCCGTGGATATAGATTCACTATTATTTACCAAAAAAAGCATAATGCACAATAACAATTTATCACACTTGTGTCATATAAACCACATGCACACACACACACTCAGGTGCTTTAACAACAGTAGAGGGGGTTGCAAAGGTGCAAATGCCTAAATATTGAAGAAATAAAGGGGTTCAGCTAAAAGGACCTGAATGTGCTGCACACAGATGGGAACAATCCCTCACGGCCGCTGCATCTGCACATCACTCACATTAGTGGAAAAAGAGGCACCAGAGTGGGGTGTGGGGTGTGATGGGCCATGCCTGAGCAAACAGGGGGTGCAGGAACAGAGAGAGGGTGTGGAGAGGGGGGACGGCAGGAAGTAAAAGGGAGCAGGGAGGGGAGGAAAGTGTTTTTTACAAAGTGTTTGTCAGAGTTCCCCTTCAGTCCTGAGCACAGTCTGAGAGAGAAGAGGGGACCAGGAGGGCAAGCCTCTCTGATCAGGTAGGTGTGTGTGTGTGTGTGTGTTTGTATGTGCATGCATGTGTGTGAACACTGTCTGTCTCTGTGGTATTTATCTATGAAACCTTATAGAAGATGAATAAACACGTGATGATAGAGTCATATTTTTGTTTGAGCTTTTGTTCTGCAAATCAGAGCGGTAATTATTGGATATTTTCCCACAATTTTGGGGGCAGCAGTGAAGAACCATTAACAAAGCTGGCATTCATGGCTAGGGTTCTTTCTTTTTTTTTAATGCTTCCTCTCTGGATTCCCTGTGGATTAAGACCCCGAAGAATGTACCTCTCTGCAGGCAGTTACATTTCCAAAACAAAGTCAGTGAGCTGCACTGCACCTTTGACTGTTCATTTAGCAGCTTTTTCTCTAAAGGTGTTAGAGAAGTTTATTTTTTTTGACATTTTGGTGGCTTAATTAAGATTTTATTTAATTTTTTGCAAATCCATACCTCTATACTATATAGGTGAGGAACTTTCCCTTAGTGAGTACAGACTCTGAAGTGTATCTGTTTCAAAATATTAAAGAAAATATTAAAGTCAATATGGCCCTATTAGCAAAAGAGTTTTGTCAATTTGTGAATAAATTCATTTCTATTTTGAATTGTATTGCCCTTTTCTCTCTGTCTTTGTCTCGGTTAGATTACAGTGAAGATTTGTGTGACTGTGACCATGCGTGTGGTGATTGTCTTCCTCCTGTCTGCCCTGCTTCCACTCTCTCGCTCCCATGGACATGGACGGGACCCCTACGCCTGGCTGTACGGCCCGCGGAGCCTAAGATATGTCTCCCTGCAGGCAGACACCATAGGAGGGGATTGTCCAGATGAGTGTGACTGCCCCCCCTCCTTCCCAGCCGCCATGTACTGTGATGGGCGCGGCCTGACAGCCATACCGACCATTCCCTCCCGCGTGAAATACTTGTACCTCCAAAACAATGCCATCACAGCTGTGCCCGACTCAGCTCTAGTAAATGCAACCAACCTGATGTGGCTCATGATGCATCACAACCATCTGACATCTGATGCCATTGGCATGAAGGTAACCCCACATGTGGTCTCAGTCAGATCCAGCAACACGTGAGCTCAGAGCATGAAGCGGTGATGCTGGTCTAAATGGTTGTCAGATGGATGGCTTTATGCAGTTGGACATGTGGTTCTTAGTTTTAATGTCCAACTGACATTAATTAAAATTAAATGTGTTTTCTCTGCCACAGCATAAATATGTTCTCAGTAGATCAGATGTTCTGTGTTCTGTTCATGATGGCTTTGTATTAATCCATCATAATACCGTTACTTTTCTTCCTATCGTATGTAGATGTTTCCATACAGCCAATCAAACTTCTGCATAGAGCAAAACAAGCAATAACGTCACTGTTACACTGGCAGCATCCAAAATCACTTTCTATATATAGTGCACTACATTTACTGCCATTTTATTAGATTGACAGAATGTGTAAATGTATCCATTATATATATACTGTAGTGCCCTCAAAATATTCCACAAAGGAACGAAGAAGGTCATGTCCATTGTATGTGAACTACTTTCCGCAAACAACCCCACAATGCAATGCGCCGCATTTTTTAGATGCGAAAGTCACAGTTGCACGAGCCAACAGCTACCGGTGATGATGCAAAATGATGATGATAAATAAGTGTCTGAAATCTCAATTTACAGCACACAATTGCACACAAACAACAACTTGCATTAGCGTCTAACTTACATGAACGCACCACGCACGTCTTGCCCTGAGCCTTAGCTTGTTGAACGAGCAACCAGCAAAAGAGAAAAGTGCACTGCTATTAAGCAAATTAGCTGCTCAGCTGCAGCACATTAAACAGCATGTAAAATACAAATGTTGCTTCGTTTGGTTTCAATATTAGTGTCATTCTTACTCTTCTATAGAGTGCTCCAGGGATGATGTATTTTGGTAGGCCTACTAGGAAGTTAGCATCGCCCCGGTTCCCTTCGACAAAAAGCCAATGGGATTTTTCCTTTGGATTTTGGATTATTGCAGAAAATAATCTCTTTTATTATAATGATAATAATACAAAAATAATAATGATAACATAATAATAATTATTATTATATAATGATAATAAGATAATGATAATCTCGTTTATGATACTTAGCAGCTCAGCAAGATAATCTTCACAAGGAACACTGCTTTTACGATTTTTGAAGTGTGAATGCAATCGCCAGAAGTGAAAAGCTAACGGTAAACTATAAACGAACTACAAAACGGTCGCATGAGTGTGAGTATACACGACGAGGCTGTAAAGGCGGACGAGTCGGTGTGATGACGTTTAGTAGTCTCATTTAGCCACTTGTTAGCAACCGCCTTTTTTATAGACACATTAAGGTCTTCAACATTCACTAGTGGGGTATTTATTGATGCATTTTATGTTGTAGAACAAATCATTAAAATCTCTTGTGTTAACCACAAACCTTATTTCAGGCATCTAACTAAAATCTCATTCAAAAAACCCATTGACTTCTACAGTGTTTGCCCATGACTGGTAGCTACAGTGCAAGTTTGTTTAATTTGTCTCTAGTTCTCCTACCGGGGCTCAGCCTGCCAGCTGCTGTCTATCAAGCACAGACAGCGACATCCCATCCAGCTGGATGAGAGGAAAAGGAGCATTTCTGATATATCCCCAGACCTTGTTTTTAAAAAAAATATATCTTTTAATAACAAAAAAAAATAGGTAACACTTAATTTTACAGGTCTGCAAATTTCATGGTAATTAGTTGATAATTAGCAAATAACCTATTTGAAATTTCTTTGGAATTACTGCCAGATTACCCCAATATTTACCCCAAAATTTATCAAAAATTACTTTATTATAAACATTATTCAATTCATTCATTATTCTATTTTGTGACTTATTGTCTACACAAATGTAACCTGGTAGCTAATGTAATGATTCCGATTTTGAAAGAAATTTCAAAGAAGTTATTTGCTAATTATTATCTATTTACCAGCAGACATGGAAATAAAGCATATCAATTAACTTTTTTTTTTTTTTCCTGGAAATGTATTAAATAAATTACCAGCTATTTATTACTGCTTATTGGGAAATAGTGGAATATAATTATTTAATAATGTGTATAATTAATAGATATATAATAATAATAATAATAATAATAACAATAATAATAATAATAATAATAATAGTAATAATAATAATAATAATAATAAAAGTCCAGAGGCCAGTCCAAAGTCAAGTAATTTTTGATAACTTTTGAGGTAAATATTGGGGTAATTTGGCAGTAATTCCAAAGAAATTTCAAAAAGGTTACTTGCTAATTATCACCTAATTACCATGAAAGTTGCAGAACTGTAAAATGAAGTGTTACCAAAAAAACTACCAACAATGATTTGAAATGACCCTGACCCTGTTCTTGACTGCAAAAAGGGATAATTTAATGTGATTTCAGTTGGACTCTTTCATGCTTTTGAGGTACATTTTATGAGGACATTAGTGAGTTGTTCATTTTTCACGTCATTTTGTAGGCATTTCTGCAGTTGGAGAGACTAGAGCGTTTATATCTACAACACAACAATTTGACTGCCTTTCCTTCAAACCTCCCTCGCACCCTGCGAGACCTGAGAATCAACCACAACAAGATCGAAAAGGTAAAGTTTTGCAATAGTTTGATATTCACGCAGAGCCCCTCTCTGTTCTCATTTACTCGTTTTGACCGTAAATCACAGACATAAGACTTAAAAAATGACTGTTGCCTAGGTAACACCTGCAGACGTAGAGGGAATGGATGAACTCACTATCCTGTATCTCCATGACAACGCTGTCACAGACATGGGCACATCACTGAAGGCACTCCAATCCCTCACACTGCTGGACATCAGCGGCAACAAGCTGACAAAGGTAATTGTGTGTATCTGTGTTTGCAAATGTCCCATGAAGTGAATCTGCAGTCCTCCCACAATATTTTCATTAACTGACTCCAGGTCCCAGAGGCACTCCCCGAACATCTGCACCAGCTCTACCTGGAGTCCAACTCCATTGATTCTCTACCAGAGGGCTTCCTGGGCGGGTTCACTCAGCTGCAGTATGTCAGGATGGCTCACAACCAGCTGACAGACAAGGGTATCCCTGCCAACACCTTTAATGTGACCGGGCTGGTGGAGCTGGACCTGAGCTTCAATAAACTGGAGAGAATCCCCCCAGTGAGCACCACACTACAGCATCTCTATCTGCAAGCCAACCAGATCAAAGGTAAAGTGCATAGCCTACATGTTTTATGAATCATTTGTGTAGCCTACACACGTCTTTTTAGAAAATAATAATGATTAAAAAGCAATTTATAGAACTTATTAAAAGGCCAAAACATTTCTCAATCAGCTTCTTTCTATGAGCAATTAGGTTCTACATAAATACAGTTTTGGTCAACACGTTCTCATCCCAACTTGTCACATACTGACGCTTTGTCAGGACCCCTTGGCGTCACTTTCTAATGCTATGGGAAGCCCAGGGCGTCAAACTATGATGCTCCACTACGGTCGTAGTTAACATGTGGTTAACATTGTGAATTCAAACAAAAACACTTACGCTTAGGTTTAGGCAACAAAACCACTTGCTTAGGTTTAGGAAAAAAACATCATGGTTTGGCTTAAAATTACCATGTTTGTGGAGCAGTGTGTAACAATTAGGGGGATCTATTGTCAGAAATGGAATATAATATTAATAAGTATTTTCTCTTTAGTGTATAATCACCTGAAAATAAGAATCGTTGTGTTTTTGTTAGCTTAGAATGAGCCGTTTATATCTACATAAGGAGCGGCTCCTCTTCACAGAGTCCACCTTGTTGCACTGCCATATTTCTACAGTAGCCCAGAACGGACAAACCAAACACTTAACTTTTCCTGCTTGGGCCGAAGTCGATTGCTTTACTCGCTTCCGTCGCCGCCGCTCTCTCTCTCTTGCTTCACCACTCACTTCCCTCATACACACACCCTCTAAGCACTGGCTCTGCTTCAGCTGGCTCTAGAGAGGGCCATTCACATTTTGGCGTCGGCCACCGTAGCTCTCCGACACGCTTGGCACACACGTCAGTATTTGACACCCTGGGAATGAGAACGGGCACGTTTTGGTTGTTTGTTGATGTTTCCAGTCCACAGTCAATCAAATCAGATCAAACTACACACATGCAGTCCTGATGAAGAAGATAATCTTTAAATTAAATTAAAAATTAATTAAGGATGATTTTTTTTTCTTATTTAGTCATGAATATTTAATATTATGGCAAAAAATAATTAGGATCTCTTGCAGCAGCAGTTTCATTTCCTAACTGATATACAGGTGCTGTGACACAAATAGAGTCTTTACCACCTCCCCATCTGTCCCTCTAGAGTTCACTCTGGGAAGTTTCTGCAGCGTTGTGGACGTGACCAGCTTCTCCAAGCTCCGGACGCTGCGACTGGATGGGAATGAGATCAGCCGCCAGGACATCCCTACAGAGTCAAACCTCTGCTTGCGCCAGACTTCCACCATTGAGGTCTAACTGTGCGTACGTAGCTAAAATCAACAGCAGGTGGCAGCAGTTCTTACTGTAATATCCACTATTAACATCACAGTGAAAGCAAAGGTTGTCATATGTGGTTGTTTATATGACAGCAGTTTTACAATAATTGGAGAAGCTTTACCAGATATTTCATTTTTCACAGGACATTTTCTGTGGAAAATACAACAAGTTAAACTTTAAATGTTAAGAGTTACCCTAACAAATCTGGACAAATGCCCAAGTCTTGTTTGTAAAGTTAAATGAGCCCTTCGCAACAAAATACAGTGTATAAGCCTAATAAGATAGCCTACTGTATGAGCCAAATATTTCTTTTTTTGCGTATTGAAAATGATCTGATCCTCCTTATATGTTGCTGCGAGGATCTTTGTAATCAGTGCTGTTATCGCTCTTCCTACAAAGCATGCCTTTGATTGTTTTGTCTGATGATAAAAAATAGATTGTAACATGTATGATAGAAGCATTACGATATCCTCATCACTTCTCTGACAACCATGTCCCAAAGTGATATCTTATGGCAGTTGGGTACATTATTTTTGTCTTTGTGATAAAAAATGCTGCGACAGTTTGTTTCTGTAGAGGATCCTCTTGTTTCACTGTGAACTCAACTGTCCTTAGAGACATAGATAGATATCTATGTACCATGTGAAAAATATCTCCATACTGCAGTGAATCACACACAAGGGGCTTTTGGTGTATGATTTAGGATTCTTGAGTTACTGTATGCGTTACATGGATTGGTACTGACATGGTTTATGTTTACAAGCATATCACAGAATGAATAAAAGATGGGATTTTTAAAAAGACCACTGTACTTTTCTTTGTCTTCCGGTCTTTGTAGTGTCTTTTACTGTCTTTGTGTGTGATGTGGGTTTGATTAAGTGCTTTTATGGACTAAGTGTGGATTCAAGAAGAAGAAACAGAGGAACACCGTAACATAAAGTAGTTTGCTCAGGACAGAGTCGGCTTTTGTTCATACTGAACGGATGCAGGCATGCTAGACATTCTTTGGCTATTAAATACACATAGGCACTTGTTATCTCAAAAGTTAATGTGAAGGATATGAGAAGTTTTATGAGTTTATAAAACATTTACACACGTTCAATATGAGGAGTTTCAAAAGACGACAGATCTTCTGCTCACTAAATGGTATCAGGGACTTCCTGCTCCACATCCAAGTTGTTTGTGAGGTGGAACGTCAGCAAAGTTTTGGACTCTAGAGGATTTAGAGGCTGAATCCTCTCCAGCTCAATGGGTCTTTTTGTACTTTTCTGTACCAGAGGTCAGTGGTGGAAAGTAACTCAGTACATTTACTCAAGTACTGTACTTAAGTACAATTTTGAGGTTGAGTATTTCCATTTTCTGCCACTTTATACTTCTATTCCACTACATCTCAGAGGCAAATATTGTACTTTTTACTCCATTACATTTGTTTGATAACTTTAGTTACCAGTTACAGCAAGTGAATAATGATATTATTATATCAATAATTATCTATATAATGATAATATTCTTATTCATTTCTTATTTATACCATTCTGGCATTTATATTTAACACACTTTATAGATCCCACTTCTCAGCATTTTGTATTTACTTTTCTGGCACTGTGGTTATATGCTATATATTGCACGTCTTAATGCAAATATTTGTACATATTTCGTATTCATTTTCTTATTTTCAATGTTAGTACTACTATTTCTTTACATATTTTGTTATATATTCATATATATTTTGTTTATATTGTAGCATTATGTACATAATTTACATACTCCTTTATTTCTATTTTTATACAAGAGCAATCCCCCGGGGATCAATAATTCTGATTCTGATATTATTATATCAATGAGACTTTATTGATCCCCAGGGTGATTTTCACAAGCTACCAAGCAGTTTATGAATATAAAAATTAATTAAACTGTGACAAGTGCAAAAGCACTGAAGCCTCCCTTATTCACATGTACTGGTCATGCCCTAGTCTTAAAAACTATTGGACGGAGATCTTTCACACTTTATCTCAGGTGTTAAACGTCAAATTAGAACCAAACCCTCTGGTTGCTCTGTTCGGGGTCACCGGAAATGAGACGCAATTAACTGCAGTAAAACGACGTACCTTATCCTTTGTTTCCCTTCTGGCTCGGCGAGCAATCCTGCTCAGGTCGAAGGGCGCTGCCCCCCACTCACACACAATGGTTGGCGGACATCATGTCTTGCTTAAAGCTTGAGAAAATCAGATACTCGCTTCAATATTCACATGGGAAATTCCTGAAAGCATGGGGCCCTTTTTTAGATACATTCCAGACACTGTAAATCCTTGATTACCAAGTGCAGCTTGAATACATCACACAGTATTCAATCATTCATCGCAAGTCATTGGCATGACAGTTAGCTTTCCATATGGCGTGCTGGCAGTGACTGGGGAGGGATTGTTTTATTGTTTATATACATCCTTTGTTTTGACATGTTTATTTGTTGGCATTGGTGCCAGCTGCTAATAATGTATACTCATACCTGTCATTCTTCTTTGGTTACCGAATAGCGCTGTACTTTTGCTATATACTGCAAAAAAAAACATTAAAAAGATCTTGATTTAAAAAAAAAAAAATTTAATTAAAATCCGCCAGCTGTAGTATTAAAGAGATATGCACATTAATAAATCAATAATCATAATACAATTATATATTTTATTATAAAAAGGGCTGTTCAACAAAATTAGTACTTTAAGTATATTTTGATGCTAATACTTTTGTAATTTTATTTGAGTTCAATTTTAAATGCATGGCATTTACTTGTAACATGAGTATTTTTTACCACTGTGGTATTACTTCTTTTACTTAAGTAACGGATCTGAGTACTTCTACCATCACTGCCAGCGGTGCACAAAGAGGTCAGTACATCTGAAAAGAGGAAACCGGAAAGAGTCAAAGCACTCTAACTGATGGTATGTTTGACTACTAAATAAAACCAATAGATAACACAGAGGAGCGCTCTTAAGAGGATGTCGGCACTAATATAGGCAATGAACCGCAAGAGAAGCTTAAAGCTTTTTCAACAATTCCCGAAAACCTCCAACAAATACCATCTTCATGAAATAATCTGTCTTTTCGTCACCTTCCATTCTTCTTGAGACTGTTTGTTCCCCACAATCATGCCATGTTATCTTATTTACTCTTGATTGTGAGGTGAGTGCTTGACAGTAAGTGGATCATCAGGTTGAGCTGCTGCAGAGGGAGAGCTGTCCTGTGTGTCAGCTGGCCCGTGGTGGGACAGTCAGAGGACACAGGATGTGTATTTATAACATTTTTCTCCATCACTGCTTTGTAATCTGTGGCCACACCAGCAGATACCGTCATTACAGCTAATGTATATTATAGGTTTACAGTGATTAGGTTGTGGCAGCACGTCACTTACCAAAAATGGCTCAGAAACCAAAAGAGCATCAAGCAGAGCACATTACACATGTGAGCAGAGTTACACCCACACCCCGTCTGTGTGAGTGCCAAGAGGTCAGCGAGAACTGATGATACTATTCACTCTACTCAAAACTTACAAGCCAGTTTTGTCAGTTTTTCCATATGACGGATCACAAGAAAGTCAGTTATTGTAAATAATGCATGCTCTATATCTGAGTCATAGACTGTATATAAAAGATACATGACATCGTCCCAAAAGTGAAGCCAAAACATCTCGATCGCCCCCTGGTGGCTGGCTGCAGTATAGGTCATAAATCCCACCCCCTCCATGTTAGCGGATGGGACATGGGCCAATTAAAAAGTCAAAGTACACGTTAAATACATTTTTCCCATAGATGGTTTCTGTCATTTTAGGTACGCAGATGTATGTTCAAGTGTTTGCATTTTTGTGCATTTTTCTAATAAGTTTGGTTTTAATTAGTTATTTGATGCTATAAAAAGGGGGTGAGACGCCATGATTGACAGCTGTGAGTCTCGCTGACAAGCTATGGCTGTGATCGGCTCGCGATTCGGTTCGGGCGTTTGACGCTGATACCGCGGCTCCACCGCCCGATCACTACTGGGCAGATTCTGGCTCCAAATGACGTCTAAATCTCAAGATGGCAGCTCCCGTATCCGGGATATTTTGGCTTCTGTACAGTGGGAGGACTGTAGGCAGCGGTTTTCAGAAAAAAAAACTCTGAAAACCCACTGGACTCTACCTGCTCAGCACCAAATGACAGTCAGAGTTAGCGACTAGCACTGCTGGATGTGATAATAGTAGGGCTGTCAATTGATTAAAATATTTAATCGTGATTAATTGCAAATAAATCATACATTTTTTTATCTATTCAAAATGTACCTTAAAGGGAGATTTGTCAAGTATTTAATACACTTATCAACATGGGAGTGGGCAAATATGCTTGCTTTATGCAAATTTATGTTTATATTTATTATTTGAAATCAATTAACAACACAAAACAATGACAAATATTGTCCAGAAACCCTCACAGGTACTGCATTTAGCATAAAACATATTCTCAAATCATAACATGGCAACTGAAGCCCAACAGACAACAACAGCTGTCAGTGTGTCAGTGTGCTGACTTGACTATGACTTGCCTTAAACTGCATGTGATTATCATAAAGTGGGCATGTCTGTAAAGGGGAGACTCGTGGTACCCATAGAACCCATTTTCATTCACATATCTTGAGGTCAGAGGTCAAGGGACAAATGTTGGTACCAATGGATTCCTTGGGTTTTCTAGTTTCATATGATGCCAGGATCTTCACTCTAGCTTTAAAACTGAAAAATCACAAGTTGCTTTAATGCGTTAAAGAAATGAGTGGCGTCAAAACGAATTTGCGTTGACAGCCTTAGTAAATACGCAACTGTTTTTGCTTGTTCAACAAATCAACTTAAAGGATGTTATGTTCACATATGTGGAAAAAAATATGAAAAAGAAAATGTGGTAAAAAAAACAAAAAACGTTCAAATATGAATTATTCATGAATGGTATAAGAAGACAAACCATTTCAAACACCTTGTTAAGAAACATGAGGGGCAGAATACACTCAAATCCGAGGAAGGGTTAAATCAGCAGCAACTGGACTTGGTTTAGGTTATTGAAGACGTTTCACTTCTCATCCGAAAAGCTTCTTCAGTTCTGACTGAATGGTAGGGGAACCCAGGAATTTAACCTCGGTGGGGTCGTCAGCAGGAATATAGAAACCACTCTGTCTGTGTGGAGCCATCCGTCTGACAGACGGGCCAACTCCTCAGGTTTAGACTCGGCAGTCTATCTACACCTGAAGGACAAGGGACACTAATGACAATAATGTGCATATTTTGGACTGGGAGGAAAGATGGTTTGAAAGAGGAGTGGAAGAGGCCATCTATGCTAAAGTAGAGAAGCCATCACTCAACAGAGGAGGTGGCCTAAGGCATCACCTAAGACTCCAACGACCCATGTGGCGGCCATTCACATTAGGTATCAGCTGACTGACGACCCTGGATTACGGTCGTCACACCCAGGAGCACCATTGTACTGAGTGGTTTCTATCTTCAAGACCCTAAACCAAGTCCAGTTGCTGCTGATTTAACCCTTTCCTCGGATACCATGACCTGGATGACTGAGAACCTTCACAAACAATACACTCATAAATAGCTTATTCCATTTAAGAAAGTAATTAATTCAACCCACTTGACAGTTTTGGGATGTGAGTGTGTCTGTTTATCTATGACTATTACTTTAAGTGTAATGGTTGTTGGTTGTAATAATCTGTTGATTAATGGGTAGAGCAAGGGCGTTTTCATTTACCTCTCTGGGTCACCAGTCATGACATCAGGTTGTGATTACGGGTGACACAGATGCTAACAGCACAGTGATTATGTGTCGATGTCACCGACCTAAATGAGAACTATCCAGCATCAGTCACAGGTGGCTTTAGGGGAGTAGTTGTTAAGACGTGGTTACTGGTAGAGTCACTCACCTGAGTCACACACATCACACACACACTACATACAGAGTGAGCGGCTGTCACGGCTCCACTGTTTTGTCCATATATCAATACAGAGGATATCATGTTGTTATCACTGTTAACACAGTCTGAGGCGAGGAGTCACACACAGTGTAGGTCTATTTTTGCAGGATGATATAAAAAAATGAGCATCGTAGGAAATATTGGGGTCAGAAGTTCTGACATAATACAGAAAGCAACACTAACCAGCTCTATATCAGATTGAGTGAAGGTAAGTGAGTCACTATAATGTCATCAAGAGGAAATCTTCCTTTACTAATGTGCATTAAATAATGATTCCAGTTTAAAAAGTTTACCAGCTCAGCGGTGTTGTGTGGGGGGAGGTTACGGGTCAGGTGATTGGTTGGAAAACATCACTCCCTTGTCTGTCGGAGGGGCTTTAAACCAGACTGACCTGAATGATGTGAACGTCTTATAACAAGCAGGTGAAAGGAGATGAGGAATTACAGCTGGAACCGTTTCAAGGATTTAATTTTCAGAAATCATGCTGTTGTCGACCAGGTAGGATTGTAAACCTGTTGGACTTTCACTGGATGATTTACAACACAATAGTTACATTGGATAAGTTTTTAACAGAAATTATAACATTACTAATAATTAGTCAACATTATTATTATCATTTCATTGATTGTTAACAATAAAATAATTATTAACTAAGTTTAAATAACTATCAATTCACCATTTATAAATGATGGTTATAATAAAGTGTTACCTGTTTGCTAAATTTGGTATCTAATTTAGAAAAATACTACATTTTCTGTTTTTAAATTGTAATAAGTTTAGAAAAATGTGTTTTTTTTTAAGACGTGTCGCAGCAGAAGGTGAAACAAGATCTCACATAAGTAAATAATGGCTTCATTTAAGAGGACACAAAAGTGAAATTGTCTTGTGATGATTGACGTCGGAGTCAGTGTCACTTTTTGACTGAACTGAAGTTTGCGGGCTGAAACCACCACAATCCACTCTTAACGTCAGTGGAAATCATTTAAAACTTCCCAGTGAAAAGAGGCTATGTTGTACATTATGTTGTGTATTAGTTGCAGCAGTGAGGAGGAATGACTGTAGTCGAGATGATCAACAGTGAAACTGGCTGCAGTAGTGACTCTGTGGTTTTAGCAGAGAAACACTGTATGATGATAGACAGCATTGCAGAAATGTGTATTGCATTTTATTCTTCCCCCGCAGTTGTTTTTCTTAAGATGTCCCAGGTACAACATACAGTATCTGAGACATTTTACAACTTTTACCATTTTAATAAGTTTTGAAACTTTTCAATGAGCAGGATCCACATGTGGGTGATGGTGATGAGAATACTGAGCGTGGGAACTGGGCCAACAAGAAGGAGTATATCCTCTCTACGATCGGCTATGCTGTTGGACTGGGAAATATCTGGAGGTTTCCATATTTGGCCTACAAGAATGGAGGGGGTAAGTATTTGGTGTCTAATGCATCAGTATTGGAAATCCTGTCTGATAGCATCACTGTTGATATTGTATTTAATCTGTACCTGCAGGTGCCTTTCTTATCCCCTACTTTGTGATGTTGGTGCTGGCTGGGATTCCTCTGTTCTTCCTAGAAAGCGCCTTCGGGCAGTTTTGCAGCCAAGGTCCAATTAACGTATGGAGAGCAGTGCCAATCCTGCAGGGTAAGACCACCATTCAAGTTTTGTGTAAGATCAGTCAGGTGAATCTGAAGATAAAGATGTCAAACATGAGGGATTTAATGAGGCTGTTGGTTAATGGTCAACTGTGGAACAAAAAGTTCAGTCTTTTTTTATGACTCTTGACTTCAAAGGAAGCTTTTGGTTGTTTGATTTGAAGGCTTTAACCCTTTAAGGTCAATGCATATCCATCGACCATCTAAACCAAAGCTATAAAATGAATTACAGCCTTGTGGTGAGAAGATGTTCTAGTCAGGTGCCCATATGAAGAGTTAAACAAGTGTTTCTTGCTGTAATCATTCTTCCTGTTCATACTGGACGTTAAAACAATGAAGGGGAGACACCCCAGGTTTTAACTAATACATACCACCATGAAACTTCCTCAGTTGATTACTTACATTAACACAATTATGTTTTGTATTGCAAGTTTTCTGAATTATATGTTTAAATATACAAATGAGGCACTGACTTATTAAATATTTGCTAATTAAATATATTCCCAGAACAAAAAAAATCTGAACATTGGATAAAATCAGGTTCAAAATTCTTGTTTCACTTTGTTGACATATTAGAGTCAAAGGTTTTTACAGCGGGGATTTTTGATTTCTCTTTTCATCACTCAATAAATCAGAAAATACTCAACAGCCATAAAATATCCATTTTCACCATGTTTTTGTAGAAATAAAATGTTCTATAAATCAGGCTATGAATGATATAGGAACAAACCCCTCTGTAAAAACCTTCAGAATATAGACAGGAATGAAACTGGGAAGTTTGGTGGATGTAAGTGCTACTGAAGTGGAGATTTCTGGCTCAGAGTCTGAGAAAAATCATTTTGGCCTTTAAAGATATGTATTGTAAAAATTTCAGACATTTTGCAAGACACTACAGGTGAACAGCGTAAAAAAAAAAGCTAACTAATTGATATCATCATGAAACTTCCCCAGTTGATTACTTACATTAAGACAATTATTTTTGGTATTTCAAGTTTTCTGAAATGTTATTTTATTAAATAATGCTTACTTTTGGTGAATTTAGGAGAAATCTACAGACGCAAACAGACAAAGTAGTAAATTAAACACCTAAATTTGTATTTTGGATTTTTTCTTTCCACTAGTCTGCAATAAGACATGTTATGGTAGCCAAATATCCCAAAATCTCAAAAGTAAATGTTTGCCTGGGGAGACTCGCCTTAAAAATGAAGGCAAAAAAAAAGCTGTTACAGTGATTATATTGGCACCTGACTATTGCTTTAAGACACATTTTGAACAATTGTGAACTTATTGTTTAAGTTTAATTAAAGTAATGTGACTGTGATTTGGGGTGTAGTCTAAGTTTCCAAATAAACTTGACCTAGAAATGAAAATCATATTTGAGGATATGATATTAAGTGACGTTTTATGATGTAATACTGATGACAGTAAACATTACAAATATATGACTAACAACACATTACTCAAAGCAACAAATAGCCATAATGACACTGGAAAAAAAAAAAAGGTTAACTTTGTTGAATTAAAGCTGTTGCAGAAAGTCTGTTCACAGTTTCCAACTTTGATTCTGTGAATTCCTCTTGAGGATTGAAAAGAAATTATGAGAAAATTACTTTCCAACCGTGGCAGGGATCTTGGCAGTACTAGCAACTATTTGATTTAATTTAGTGTAATGTGTAAAAAACTAAATAACCATGAAGTTAATCTGCTCTGGGGGATAGAGAAGTAAAATTATATCAGAGAATTATTCATCTAATAGCAGTTTCTACATCAGCAGACTCTAACTTAGTTTAAGACACACTTTTTTCTTTACAAAGGGAATTATAGTTTTCAGCACAGTTGAAAGTACAGGTGAATTTAATTTAATGAGGCTTCGTATGAGAACATTTTATAAAAGCAACTGTGCCTTATAACCTCTCTCTCGCTCTTCCTCTCCAGGTGTTGGCGTTGCCATGGTTCTGGTGACCCTGATAATATCTATTTATTATAACGTCATCATCGCCTACAGCCTGTACTACATGTTCGCCTCCTTCCAGTCTCCTCTGCCGTGGTCCAGCTGCCTCAGTCAGGCTGACAGTAACTGCAGCAACACTCCTATAGGTGCTTTTTTCATCTCAAAACCTAGTGAGGAGTTGTGTGGATTGTGTGACACAATCTGATATAAATTAAAGATTGAAAAGTATGCAAAACAAAAACTGCAGTTCAGTGCATTTTTATCAGTATTATTAAGGTGCTCTCTGCGCAACTTCAGGTCAAAGTTAAATAATCAAATTTATTCATTTGGGGAAATTAATACTCACTAAATACACCATTCTTTTGCTGCTGATTTAACCCTTACTCGGACCCTTCTTTTTACTTTATTAGTGTACTGCAATGTCAGTGGTGTTTCAGTGGCCAACTGGACTCAGGAAAACAGCACTTGTCCTTCATCCGACTTGATCACAGTTCCAGTGCAGAGCCCGAGTGAGCAGTACTGGGAGTAAGAATCACACACACTCGTGCAAACAAGCACAAATACACACACTTGTCATACTGCTGTGGCTGGACAGTCAGATGTCTCTCCTCCTCCTCCTCAGTCGTGTGGCTCTGCAGAGATCCAGCGGTCTAGATGAAACAGGACCAGTAGTTTGGCACTTGGCTCTCTGTCTGCTGCTGAGCTCCATGATTGTTGCTGCAGCGCTCGTCAGAGGCATCAAGTCATCAGGCAAAGTAAGACAACATCCACCTCAGAGCACAGTCCAACATCAATGCCAATGCAAAATGTAGACTATCAAGCCCACTGCAAAAATCAGACAAATGTCCTGTCATTTTGAATTGATGGGCGGGAGAATGGGAGAAGTGAACATGAACACAGATTGTGATTGATTATTTCACCCCATAGTCAACAAAGAAAATATTGGGCCCCGTTTTTCACAAGCCACATATCTTTCAAACATTCTGACACTGAAATTACATTTTTCAGACGGACAAATCAGAATAAAATTTACTTTGTTCGAGATCTTTCTCTGTCTCAGCAACACACTCTCACGAGATCTGGCAACTAACGTTCGCTAACGCCCTAGCTAACTCATTTTCGCAATGCTGAATATTGCTGTTAGCTGTTTAAATATCTAATGTTAGCAAAAAATATAAATACATCTTGCAAATATAATCCAATCCTCTTTCATCCATCCACACAACATTCACCAGCCCGTTCTCATTCCAGGGACGTCAAATACCGAGGCTTTCTCACGGCCTGTCGGCTTTTGGTACCGCCACCCTTTTGCGCCGGTATTAAACACACCAGGCTTTCCATTAACTACAATCCATCCGCGGTAACAGTAAACGCTGTGGGAAAGTGCTGTGGTAACATAGTTTAAAGAGTGGAAAGACACACATCGGGCAATGGGAGTTTGGTGGATGGGTCCAACAAGCGCAAGGCTTTCAGCCAGGAGACCGCTGATCGTGTCCTGTGCGTTAAGTTTCACGTTACAATCAGCTGCTCGTTCGTGTCCTGTGTTCACAACGTTCAATTTCATTTTCACTGTACAAATGTAGTAGTTTTAAGCCCAACCATGTTGTTTTTTCCTAAACCTAACTATACTATAACTAACGTGACGCCAAGAGACATGACGCCAAGGGGCGGTATGTGACGAGTTGGGATGAGAACACGCTATGACCACGCCCACTTATGAGACAGGAAGTGTATACCATATCAAACCATTGGCAGAGCTTGAAATGCATGATCTTTGTAGAGTATCTTTGCTGCAGCTACATATTTCACATACAGACATCAGTTAATTCAATCTTCTGATCTTAAATCTCGGCAAGAAAGCGAATAAGTGTATTGCAATAAATGTCATTCTCTTTTGTAAAAATGTACACATTTCTATGCAGACTTTAGATAAAACTAGCTTGAGATTACAATTGTGAGTGAATACTATATGCAGAGACAAAAAGGCACACGTCAAGTGCAACATGGCAACACACATTTAAGCCCTGATAGGTTTCACAATTTATGCTTGAAACTCCAAGCAGCAATGCAAAAGAAATATAAATTATTTATTACTTTTTCACAATTTTAACTCTTGGCTTTTATTTCCCCAGGTTGTGTATTTCACAGCTACATTTCCTTATGTGGTGATTGTGATCCTGCTGATCAGAGGTGTGACACTGGAGGGAGCCAGAGATGGGATTGAGTTCTACATCGGTTCCCAATCCAATCTGACTAAACTGACAGAAGCACAGGTAGGGACCCAACTACAGTATCCATGTTTAACCTGTTTGTGCCCAAAGACTATATTTAGCATGAAAAAGAAAAATGACACATTTGCTCTGTTTGGTCAAAAGACTTGAAATTTGGTAGAGACATACTTTGGGCAAGTATCTAACAATACAACTTTGACATTTTTAGATCACATGAAAAATCACACTTTTATTAATAGTCAAAATCAGGATTTTTGAAAAACGCTAACATTGTGTTTATTAAATGTTTTCCATATGAGTTTTTTTTTTAGACTGGATATAAGTGCATATCTTTGATATTACACTTGTTATTAGTTCATAAATACTAAATACTTGATTGTGCTACTTTTATTTTCTGAGATACAGCCATTTTCATATCATACTATATCTAGTATTTGGGCACATGGGACTACGTTTTTTTCATAAAATATATTGGATAAGTGTAAGAAAATAGCGAAAATATTGAATATCGTGATATTATATTTTGTGATACACTATCGATTTTCAAAAACGCAGTATTGATTTCTAATTAATAACAGTTTACATGCAAAGATTGACTAAGTCAATACTTTATTTCATTTTAAAAGAGATGCACCCTCTCAGTGTATGTGCCCTCTCAAAGTAGTGCTGTGATGTTTGATGTTACAGAGACTGTGATGAAGGCAAATGCAGATACAGTTTTCCTAAAATTAGGTTAAAGAAATTGCAATATATCGCCTTGCTTACAGTATTGCAATACACTGAATCGTAACCCCTGTATCGTGATATGTATTGTATTGCCAGATTCTTGCTAATACACGGTCCTAATAATGGAGTCTATTGCAAAAACAGAAGTCCAATGTGCCCAAAGAGTAGATATAGTATGATAAGAAAAACTCACTTTTCAAGCCCAGAGAACACTTCCACCAAAATATAAAAAATTTCAGTTGCGGGCACAAATGGGCAACACAGTACAGCAATCTAAGTCTTTTGATTTAAAGCATGAGATGTGTGTTTTTAGGTCTGGAAAGATGCGGCGACTCAGACCTTCTACTCTCTCTCGATTGGCTGGGGTGGAGTCATGACTCTTGCTTCCTATAACAACTTCCACAACAATGTGTTCAAGGACTCATTTGTCGTAACACTTACCAATGCTGGTAGGAGCACAATTACTGTAACAGCATTATTTAAAGAAAGTTTAAATCAGTTACTCATCTATTTTGCTATTTTCATCTTTTCCTATAGGTACCAGTGTGCTTGCGGGCTTTGCCATATTTTCAATATTGGGTCACATGGCTCATATCTACAAAATGCCTGTTGGAGAAGTGGTGAAGGAAGGTCAGACAGAAAAACACCATGTGGGCAATAATTAATAAAACATTTAGGAGACTTTCAGGCAGCCTTTGATGTTTTGTTTCTTTGTCTATGTGCAGGTTTTGGCCTGGCGTTCATTGCATATCCAGATGCTCTGTCTAAGCTTCCTATTTCCCCTCTGTGGTCCATTTTGTTCTTCTTCATGCTTTTGACTGTTGGTCTGGACTCTCAGTTTGCAGGAATAGGTGAGATTCAATTCAATTCAGTTGCCATTCATACTTGCATAACACTACTGTTGCGATAGACTGCTGTATCCTGAAATCTCTCCTGTTGTCATTAGAGGTGATCACCACCTGCCTGCTCGATGCCTTCCCTAAAATTTTCAAATCCAAACGAGCTTTATTGACTTTCACGATATCTGCCATCCTCTACCTGCTGGGCCTGCCGTGTGTCACAAGGGTAAGACTGCCTCATTGTAACTCTGTGTTACTGTTGTCTGACATAGGCCTAGTTATACTCAGCTTGTGTGTGTGTGTCTGAGATAGGCAGGAATATACTGGGTGACTCTAATCGACCAGTTTGCTGCCACCTGGGTGCTGCTATTTTTGGCTCTCTTGGAGATCATTGGTGTCTGCTATATATATGGTAAATATGAGATATTATGTAGCTAACACATAAAGGTGACAGAGAGCCTTTTAACCTCCAGCTGTATGTACTCTTCTCATGCATTACAGGAGGGAACCGTTTTATCAAAGACATTGAGATGATGATTGGAAATAAGAGTTTCATTTTCTGGCTGTGGTGGAGAGCATGTTGGTTCGTCATCAGCCCCGGCATCATAACGGTGAGTACAACCTCACACAACGCCCCTAAAGCAAAAGCAGCAGGTAAAGGCGCATGAATGACACAATAATGTGCAAGAGGCGTTTAACGTACAATGAGAACGACTTTCTTGTTTTTGGCCTGTCATTCGTACGCCAGTTAGTCTGTACTGACCGCAATGTAAACGCATCCGCGTAAATATGCTCCGCTCAGAGCTACAGACGTAGAATAAAAAGCGAGAAAGACTGTTTATAGCGGGCGGGAGGGGAGGGGAGGTGATTAGTCCAACAAACACAAGACTTTCAACCAGGAGACCGGTGTTTTACATTAGTTACTTTGTCACATGTTTTTTAGTAACGTTTGTGACACGTTTTCTGTACTTATGTTGCATCGTTTCCGCACATATTTTTCCTTAGTTTATGTACTTATTTTAAGCCCAACTATGATGTTATTCCTCAACCTAAGTAAGTGGTTTTGTTGCCCAAACCTAACTGCAGACGTTACCGTAGTGTTGTTGCATGCCGTTCAAAATGACACACGAAAAGTGGCGTACAAATGACACGCAAAAAGCAACAAATGTTAAAATGTTTTCTCATGACACGCGGAATGTCCTTGTAATGTTGTGCTATTTATATGCCTTCCTGTGAGACCGGGTGTCAAAAGACTGTATCAATCACATGTCTGGCAGCATCTGTTTGAATCTACATGCATGTTTAAGAGTGCCATCAAATCGAGAATCAAGAATTATTATTGCCTCAAAACATACGTAAAGAAATGAAAAAGGTGGTATTATTTCTGCCGGCAGCCACTGAACTCGTATTTCAAGTTCTGAAATTGAATTACAGTTAAATTCAGATTTCATGTTTGTATGTAAAATAGTGAATAAATAAAACTGACCCTTGTGTAAACTGGTTCTGTAAATTCAGATTCAACCTTCTCGCACACACACACACACACATACATCAATGTTAGTTCTGATCATGTTTGATGAGTGAAACCGGCTGCCTTTGTCATCTAGGTGATCCTGATCTGGTCTCTGATGACATTTACGCCACCCTCCTATGGAGGAGTCCAGTTCCCAGTCTGGGGTTTGTCTCTGGGCTGGTGCATGGCCGTATTTATGCTCCTCTGGGTCCCCGTCATCGCTGTGTATAAGCTGATGAGAGCAAAAGGAAGCCCCTGGAAGGTGTGTATGTGTGTTATGATAGCTGATTAAGTATGGTGGTTCACTAATGTTGTCTTTTTCTACATTTTTCAAAGCATTGCATTTTGCACAGCTTAAGATTTTCCCACAAATTCAAAGACGTGAAAAATAAATGATCCTCTCTCTTTCCACAGCGTCTGAAGTCATTGTGCTCTCCAGCTGAAGAATGGCATCCCTACCTGGACGTCCATCGAGGAGAACGCTACTCACAAGAACGCTGCCGGCTGAGGATGAGCTATAAAACCAAACCAGAAGCAAACGTAACTGTAATCTCGAGCTCATGGCTCTGATGTGTGTCTCCTTCACTTTGGTGCAGCAGTGTAATCTGTGAACACTTTGTACTGAAAGTTAAAGTTACATGAAGTGATTTATGACCTCCAGGAGGCAGAGAGCGACTCAAATACAAATCATGCACCGTTACCTGCTGAGGCCGGCAGCATGCAACCAGTTTGTGTGAGGTCATGTGTGTACAAGTGAGTGGAGCAGAGCCATTTAGGACTCGACCACGCAGACCATTGACAGAAAACAATGAGTGAAAAGCAGCTGAAAGCTACTTAAAACAATAATAGCAAAGCTTTCATGTTAAAGGAAATCATTTGAATCAATGTACGTATAAACAATATCGCTTAGGGGGGCTTTAGAATCAGGTAATGGTTCTTATTTTGTCAATGATCCATGGATTTGTATTTATCTCAACCTCTTTCATCCAAAATGTTTAATGTTCTGTCAGTAGTGACTGTGTCTATGTTATGGAGTTACTTTTGTGTCTTTATTATGCAATCAAACAGAATAGGTCTGGGGGCAAAACTTTCCACACTGTAGTCAAAAAATGTTTTATTGCAAGTAAAATATATTTGTGATTAAAATGTATTTAAGCGAATCGAAAACTTTTGTATGTGAATCAAAACATTTTGAATCCAAAACTTTTGTTGGCGAATCCAAAAGGTCCCACCCACAAGATTCAGCTCAACAGCAAGCAAAACTTTTGGATTCGCCAACAAAAGTTTTTCAATTTGCATTAATACATTTTTATGCACAATGTATTTTACTCACAGTAAAACATTTTTTGATTGCAGTGTGGAAAGTTGTGCTCAATCCTATATATTCTGTTTGATTGCATAGTAATGATACAAAAGTAACTCCATACTAACTGCATCTTTTGTTTCTCAACTCTGATATTCTACAATAAAACAACTTCTTTCTCCATCTCTGAAGTCAAGCTGCTTTAAATGTCATATCTATATAGATCAGATAAATGTATTAAAACTGATCTCAGTGGGCTTCAGTGTCAGCGTCTTATATTACAACTAAACCATTATGAAGTTCTTCCTTTAAAGCTCAACTAGATTAGTATACTGTATACGTCATGTCTTTGTTGTTTAGCAGTTCTTCCTAACAATACAATACAATACTACTGGAGGGGCACCAAAGTCAGAAATAGTATTGAGCCCAAAACAATGGCATATACACTCAGTTGCCAATATATTAAGTACACCTAGCTAAAAAATTACAGTAACCCAGTCTGATACAACAGTGATGCAATAGATATTTAATTTACTACTTTAGTCCAATCAGTGGGCAATTCTGGGTCTGAGAAGTGAAGCCAATGCTGAAGTGCCTTAAACTTGCGTTCTTTCTAATAGCCAGCAGGGGGCGACTCCTCTGGTTGCAAAAAGAAGTCCGATTGTATAGAAGTCTATGAGAAAATTAGCCTACTTCTCACTTGATTTATTACCTCAGTAAACATTGTAAACATGAGTTTATGGTCTTAATCGCTAGTTTCTAGTCTTCTTCAACACAGCGTGATGTTCATTTAGTAAATTATGGTCCCATTTAGAGTCAAATAGACCATAAAGCAGGGTATGCTTTATAGACCCAAATAAACCCCACAAAACAGCACTGCAAAAACAAATATTGATCTGTGAGTGAGTGTCCTACAGTCTCAGAGTTCAGTCCACTCTGTAAATAATCCACTTTATTTTCCCCACAACCCAAAACAGTCCAGTCCAGCAGACAGCCACAGAGATAAAGACAACTCAACACTCCGCTCCGGGTTTTTCAGCTGATCCACAAAAACAAACAAATCAGGAAATGAAAGTAGAAAATAACAATAATAACAGCGTTTGCATCCACAGTTCAGAAACAGCTGATTATTTACAATAAACTGTTACACCAGCGGGTACTCACGGTTCTGTTGACCAGTCATCAGGTTTGCAGCTTTAACTCCTCCAGAACACCAGCAGCTCCTGGAGAAACTAACGTGGTTAGTTTCATACTGCCGGTTTGTTTGGAGGGCTGTGATTGGATGATGGAAGATTGTGGGCGTTAACCTGTAGAAACATGAGTGACAGGTGGGCGGTGATGTCATCCTTCTAACAGCTGATCACTACTAGATAGATAGATAGATAGATAGATAGATAGATAAATAGATGGATAGATAGATAGATAGTAACTTTATTGATCCCGAGGGAAATTCAAGTTTCCAGCATCACAGTTCCATAGTGCAAAACATGTTAGTAAAAAGGCAGTAAAAAAGTTAGTAGTGCAAAGTACAAAGTACATAAAATATACCAGATATAAAAATACAAGGAGATGAAGAAAACTGTTAAAACTGAATATAGTACAGGGTAACAGCTGTGATACACGACTATTAAAAAGTGAATATAGTGCAGAAGAGACTGTTAAAAAGTGAATATAGTGCATTATTATCTGTCCTGCAGACCGTCCTCCTTTGTCCCCCCCCTCCCTAGAGAGGTGTTGTACAGTTTGATGGCTCGGGGGACAAAGGATTTCCTGAGTCTGCCTGTGGAGCACTTGGGGAGCAGCAGCCTGCCACGAAACAAGCTCCTCTGTTTGGTGATGACGGCGTGCAGAGGATGGCTGCGTTGTCCTAGTATTATAGGAAGAACTTCATAAATGACCCAGGGGGGGTTTTGAGTTTTAATAGGTGCTATTTCCTTTTGTTTTCTTTCTATCTTCCTTCCATTTGAATTTATCTTATTTCAATTTATGGAGCCACAGGGTAATAAAGTAAGGACAAGATATTGAGACAGTATATTTATTTTTGAAAATGACAGCAATGGTAGTGGTGTGTGCACGTTTTAAAGGAACAGTGTGTAATATTCATAACTCTGTTTTCATTAGTGTATAATCACCTGAAACTAAGAATCATTGAGTTTTCGTTAGTTCAGAATGAGCCCTTCATATCTACATAAGAAGCGGGTCCCATGGATGTATAAAGAGAACTGGATACAGTCGGAAGCGGGGCCCCGTTCATTCCTATGAAAGTTGCTCAGTGGATGATGCCAAAATGGCTTGACTTCCGACAGGAAAAGTACCCAAATCGTCTGGAGATCTTCCGCATCCATTGGGCCCATAGAACAGGCGCAGTAGCGTCCGTCCGGTCTCATGGCTCGGTCACAGGGTCACAGCCATCACGCTGTCGTCACGGCTTGCTAACTCCGCCTCCCAGTCCTCGCTCCAGCCTCGGTCTGGGTCTCATTCACATGAACGGAGGAAGAGAAATAACTCTGGATTCGGCTATTAGTGAATTTTACAACCTTTAAGGACCTAATGATTTAAATAAGGGATATTTAGTTGTTCGTACTGGGAAGTTGATTCACCTAAAAAAAAAAATTGGCCGTTGAGTTACAGAGGTCTCTTTCCCAATGTAAGCCTGTGGGGAAAAGTATTTTTTGGCCCAATGGCATCACATGAAGGACACTGAAGTTGTCGTATTTGGCCACTACGAAAATTGGGATCAGCGACCAGCACTCTTCCTGGGAGCTTGCTCTTCTCGGAGTCCGCCATGTTGCTCCACTATGTTTCTACAGTAGCCCAGAACGGACAGACCGAAAACTCTGGCTCTAGAGAGAGCATTTCATGTTTTCACGTTATCTGAAGGCCACCGTAGTTCTCCAATATGCTTGTGAAACTGTGGTAAAGTGAGCCGCCGTCTGATTTCCGTTGCTCCTCAAGTAGTGTTATTATGGTAAGGATGGTCTCTGAGTGAGGCGAACAACGTTATCACGGTTTGGCACTCGGCGGCTCACATTACCGCAGTCTTGGAATGGGAGGAGTGAGGGGAGAGGTACTCAGTTGGTTGCAATCTGCAACCACACCACAAATCCTACACACTGCACCTTTAATGTATCTTATTTCAGTTAATGGAGCCACAGGGTAATAAAGTAAGGACAGGATATTGAGACAGTATTTATGTTTTACAAATTATAGCAATTGTAATGGTGTGCACGCATGGGTTTTAATGGGAATTTGTGCTTGTTGTAACCTCTGTTGTTGCCTTTGTCTTTCTGCTACTATATTTTACTGCTTTTTTGCTGAACTATCCTGATTTTGTCTGCAGTGACTATTACTGTTTGCCTTTTCTTGTTATATACACAGTTCTTGATGTTCTGCTGTGTGGGATACAGGAGTGAAAAGATAAACATTTTTTGTTGCTCATGTTTGATAATCAACATTATTCTGCATTGAATAACTTAATTTTCATTCAGTGATTTGTGGTTTTATTATTTCACTGACTAGAAACATACACGAGACACACAAAACCATCAGAGATCTGAAGTTGCTTTCAATGTGACATTTTATTCAGGTTGGATCAGTGACAGGTGTTACAGAGCTGTTCTTGAATGGGCCTTAGTTGGATGGTCTTATGTAACATGATAGCTGACCCAGCTCCTAACTGAAAACAACCGGTATGAAGTTCAACCGTGGATGGTTTAGGCCCAGTTGCAGCACTTGCAGCTGTCGTCGAACACCAGGCCGGCAGCACAGTGCTGGGCGTAGGTATTTCCCTTGCTGCACTCATAGAAGTGGTTCTTGTTGGCTGGGTCAGGGTAGAGTCCGTTAGACTTGCCAGCGCAGAATCCAGATCCGCCGCTGCTGCTGCCACCGCCGCCGGGCTGGGGCTGGGGCACTGGAGGCAGGGGGTCAACACGAGACTTGCAGGCTGGGGAGAGAAATTAGAGAATTTAAAACATGGAAACAGCCTCATTATGTTTTTTTTAACCATAGGATATGTGTTTCATGCGTACTAGCTCCAGTTCCCAGTCCGCTCTTGATGGCGTTGATCAGGGGGTATCTTCCCTGGCCGCAGAAAGTGCCGCTGAAGTCGTCCAGATCCAAACTCCACACCATGGCTCCACCGAAACCGTTCTGCTTCAGCCACTGAATCTGTAGAGGTGAAACCAAGTGTTAAATAACCTTAAAACATATATGTTTGTGACAGGAATTTTATCATTGTAATACAACTTCATACCTTGATATTGAAGCTCTTAACGTTGTCATATCCGACCCAGGTTCCCGCCTTGAAGGCATATGGCACATCCTGTTGGCTGTCCCAAGCCTGAGTGGCTCCCTGCTTCAGGAAAGTGCAAATCTGATGGGAGAGAGATTAAGGTTAGGAGTATACACAATACGTGTGCACACAGTATGTTGTCCTGTCTTATAGTATAGGCCATAGACTGTATATAAAGATGGACGACGTGTCTCCACTTCCTCCCACTGTACAGAAGTGAAGCCAAAATATCCCGGATGCGGGAGTTGCCATCTTGAGATTTTGACATCATTTGGAACCAAAGTCTGCACAGTAGGGATCGTCATCATTATATACAGTCTATGGTATATGCAGGCTCACACAGATTCAGAAAAAAAGAAGCGCAGACCTCATAGTAGGACCAGAAGCCAGTCTGGCGGGTGAAAGGTCCAGCAGGTCCGGCTCCACTGGCGGGAGCTCCCACAGCAGTGTTGGAGGAAGCCAGGAGGAAGGTGTGGCCGTAGGTGGGGAAACCAACCAGCAGCTTCTCAGCTGGGGCACCGTTGCTCTTCCAGTAGTTCATGGCATAGTCCTACACACGAGAGAGTATACAGGCCAGCGTGAGTATCTGTTCCGTAATTTAATGATGATTAATTCCCAGCAGGAGCCCTCACTCACCACGTTGAAGTAGATCATGGAGCCCTGGTCAGCGGGGCCCTTGTACAGAGGGCTGTTCTCTCCGACATTGTGCTCCCAAGAACCGTGGAAGTCGTAGCTCATGACGTGGAGG
The DNA here is from genome assembly GCA_916700685.1 of Adelosebastes latens. Taxonomy (NCBI): domain Eukaryota; kingdom Metazoa; phylum Chordata; class Actinopteri; order Perciformes; family Sebastidae; genus Adelosebastes; species Adelosebastes latens. The sequence continues at coordinate 4,943 of CAKAKR010032699.1, read as the reverse complement.
TAGTCCAGCACACTGGCAAACAAGGCACAGTGAGGATTAATGTTTGGTCATGGCTGTCTTCTACAGGGCTGCAACTAACGGTTATTTTCACTGTCGATTCATTTGTTGATTATTTTCTCGATTAATCGATTAGTTGTTTGGTCTATAAAATGTCAGAAAATGGTGAAAAATGTGTTTCCCAAAGCCCAAGATGACGCCCTCAAATGTCTTGTTTTGTCCACAACTCAAAGATATTCAGTTTACAGTCATAGAGGAGTAAAGAAACCAGAAAATATTCACATTTAAGAAGCTGGAATCAGAGAATTTTGACTTTTCTTTTCTTAAAAAATGTATCTTAATCGATCAAAATAGTTGCCGAATAATTGAATAGTTAACAACTAATCGATTAATCGTTGCAGCTCTAGTCTTCTATAAAACAGATGTGAGGGTTCGTAATGATTTGCATGTGTCTGCTCATGTTCTTACGCTCCAATCGCGGAAATCTGGTATCCAGAGTCGATGGTTCCCTTTCCAGCAGAGACAGCAGCAGTCAGCATCAGACGGGGACGGTTGGTCTTCTTGCCCTCCTCCTCAAAGGCGCTCATCAGCTCCTACAGATGGGCGAGGAGAGAAACAGTTACAGTTGCTGTGCGATTGCATTTATTAAAACTGAGAAAGCTTTATAGATTATAACTTTTATTTTAAAGGTGCAGTGTGTAGGATATGGCGGCATCTAGCAGTGAGGTTGCAACCAACTGAAACGTGAAAACACGAATGGCCCCATCTAGAGCCAGTTTTGAGTTTGTCTGTTCTGGGCTACTGTGGAAACACGGCGGCCGGCTCTGGGAAGAGCATTCTAAGCTAACGAAAACACAACGATTCATATTTTCAGGTGATTATACACTAAAGAAAACATAGCCTACTTTAATATTAAATTCTATATCTGCAAATAGATTCCCCTAAATGTTACACACTGTTCCTTTAATGGCATTCGATGACTATATTTTCAACATATAATATAATATAAAGTGCTATGAAATCTCTTGGACAGATTATACTGTATATAGAATCCTATATACAGCGTATAACCACAGTAATGGCGGCTTGTGTACTTCGTCTATAGCCAGACATTTAATAGCAATATGACCGACCTGGACCAGGACGGTGTAGCGCTCCTTATCCTGAGATGGGGAGCCACGAGATCCAGGGTACTCCCAGTCGATATCCAGACCATCAAACTGGTACTGGCGCAGGAACTTGATCACGCTGGTGATGAAGGTCTGACGGTTGGCAGGAGAGGAAACCATAGCGGTGAACCTGGAGACAAGAAGACAGTCAGAGTTCTTCCACCTGTACTACAGGTTCCTCTCGGTGAGAGTATTGATCCTCATTTCATCACGACTTACTTCGCAGTTCCAAAGTTCCAGCCTCCGATGGCCAGCAGAGTCTTCAGGTTGCCGTTACTGCAAGCAGCAAAAACATCCACGTTAACCTCTCACACTTCATGCATACTAATGTGTATTAATGTGTCACACTATCACTACGAGTGTGCACTAACTCGTTCTTCAGGGCCTGGAACTGTCCGTAGAGTTTCTCATCGTCCCACTCGTAGGTCTTGATCATGTTGCCGTCCATTCCAGCGAAGGCGTAGATGAGGTGGTCACAGAGACATGGGTCAACGTTGGTGGGGAAATACTTACCTGCTCCGGGACGGTACTGTCCCCAGTTAGTGAAATAACAGGAGAGGATGTAGGATGATCCTGCAACATGTGGAACAATTGCTCTTACATTATGTCGCCAACATAAAAGACGTCTACACACCAACACTGAATGGATAAAGGATATATTTACCTAGCTGCACGTGCAGCAGGAGAGCCAGTCCTGCAGAGAGAGGAGACAGAATTAGAGATGAATTTAAGTTTGTAAGAACAAAGTTTGAAAAGTTTCTATGAGCAAGGAGCTCAGCTTACCAACGCAGATAAGTAGTTTGCCCATGGTGCTTCTGTACAACGAACTGAAGACCGGCGGACTCTTTTATACACCCCGGTCCTTCGCTGTATCTGTGTTATCTGAAACATATGTTTGATATGGTTTGCCTTTTCAGCAAAACTCAAAAGTCAAACTCATTCGTTTGTTTGTTTGTCGCACTGGATTTACGTAAAGCACTGATAACTTTCAAGTGCCTTTTGATAATGATACGATCTGATTAAATTACATATTTTCAAGGTTATTGTTGTTGGTCAAAAAGGGCAGGTCACTCCAACAGCATTTTGGTTTTTAAGTTTACACTTTGCTTCATATTTCCACCAAGTGTTTAAGTATTGTGAGTACATCACTGGTTTATGAATATTTATAATATTTATAAGTAATGTGGGGGGTTGAAGCTCAACGATCGCCTTGGATTTAACTAACGTGGTTAGTTTCATATTGTGCAGTTTGTTTGGAGGGCTGTGATTGGATGATTGGAAGATTGTGGGCGTTAACCTGTAGAAACATGAGTGACAGGTGGGCGGTGACGTCATCCTTCTAACAGCTGATCACTACTAGTATTATAGGAAGAACTTCATAAATGAGTTTTAATAGGTGCTTTTTCCTTTTGTTTTCTTTTTATCTTCCTTCCATTTTAATTTATCTTATTTCAATTTATGGAGCCACAGGGTAATAAAGTAAGGAAAAGATATTGAGACAGTATTTATGTTTGAAAATGACAGCAATGGTAGTGGTGTGTGCACGTTTTAAAGGAACAGTGTGTAACATTTCGGGGGATCTATTAGCAGAAATGGAATATAATATTTAAAACTATGTTTTCATTAGTGTATAATCAACTGAAACTAAGAATCATTGAGTTTCCGTTAGTGTAAGATTAGATTTATTTTTGTAAAGATTTATTTTACACAGTATACATATTGTATTCTGCTCCTAAAGTTAGATCTGGAACTATATAATATGGCGCACCTTACTTGCTTGTAAGGTGAGTGATGATTAAGATTGGCGGGGTGATATGAAGTAAGAAGTGACATGCCACCTTTTTGGTTATGGGTGTTCAGTTGTCCTACGCTTGAGTTGAGACATTAAAGTGGATCCTGTTGCACAGACTAAGCTCTCCCCATGCTCTTGGTTTACCCACAGCCCTACAGTAGCTTAATTAAGTAACGTAAAGTAAAGTAAAGTTTATAGTTAAGGCAACGAGAAGCCTGTCTTACATTAGCTTAGAACGAGCCCTTCATATCTACATACGGAGCGGGTCCCATGGATGTATTAAGAGAACTGGATACAGCGTTGGAGGCGGGGCCCCGTTCATTCCTTTGCAAGTTGCTCAGTGGCGCATGATGCCAAAATGGCTCGACTTCCGACAGGAAAAGTACCCAAATCTTCCGGAGATCTTCCGCATTCATTGGGCCCATGGAGCAGGCGCAGTCCGCTCGGTCACATGGCTCGGTCACGGGGTCACAGCCGTGACCGAGAAATAACTCTGGATTTGGCTATTAGTGCATTTTACAACTTTTAGGACCTAATAATTTAAATAAGGACTATTCAAGTGTTCGTACTTGGAAGTTGATTCACCTAAAAAAAAAAAATATCCGCTGAGTTACAGACGTCTCTTTCCCAATGTAAGTCTGTGGGAAAAAGTATTTTTGGGCCCAGTGGCATCCTGTGAAGGACACCGAAGTTGTAGTACCGCCGTTTGGCCATTACGAAAATTGGGATCAACGACCGGTGCTCTTTCGAGGCTTGCTCTTCACGGAGTCCGCCATGTTGCTCCACTATGTTTCTACAGTAGCCCAGAATGGACAAACCGACCAGCGCCTTTCATGTTTTCACGTTATCTGAAGGCCACCATAGTTCTCCAACATGCTTGTCAAACTGTGGTAACGTGAGCCGCCGTCTGATTTCCGTTGCTCCTCAAGTAGTGTTATTATGGTAAGGATGGTCTCTGAGTGAGGAGAACGATGTTACCACGGTTTGGCACTCGGTAGCTCACGTAACCGCTGTCTTGGAAAGGGAGGAGTGAGCGGAGGGGTACTCAGTTTGTTGCAATCTGCAACCACACCACTAGATGTCACAAAAACCTACACACTGTACCTTTAATGTATGTTATTTCGGTTAATGGAGCCACAGGGTAATAAAGTAAGGACAGGATATTGAGACAGTGTTTATGTTTTACAAATTATAGCAATTGTAATGGTGTGCACGCATGAGTTTTAATGGGAATTTGTACTCGTTGTAACCTCTGTTGTTGCCTTTGTCTTTCTGCTACTATATTTTACTGCTTTTTTGCTGAACTATCCTGATTTTCTCTGCAGTGACTATTACTGTTTGCCTTTTCTTGTTATATACACAGTTCTTGATGTTCTGCTGTGTGGGATACAGGAGTGAAAAGATAAACATTTTTTGTTGCTCATGTTTGATAATCAACATTATTTTGCATTGAATAACTTAATTTTCATTCAGTGATTTGAGGTTTTATTATTTCACTGACTAGAAACATACACGAGACACACAAAACCATCAGAGATCTGAAGTTGCTTTCAATGTGATATTTTATTCAGGTTGGATCAGTGACATGTGTTACAGAGCTGTTCTTGAATTGGCCTTAGTTGGATGGTCTTATGTTACATGATAGCTGACCCAGCTCCTATCTGAAAACAACCGGTATGAAGTTCAACCGTGGATGGTTTAGGCCCAGTTGCAGCACTTGCAGCTGTCGTCGAACACCAGGCCGGCAGCACAGTGCTGGGCGTAGGTATTTCCCATGCTGCACTCATAGAAGTGGTTCTTGTTGGCTGGGTCAGGGTAGAGTCCGTTAGACTTGCCAGCGCAGAATCCAGATCCGCCGCTGCTGCTGCCGCCACCGCTGCTGCCACCGCCGCCGGGCTGGGGCTGAGCGTGCGCGGTTGGTGTGACTGGAGGCAGGGGGTCAACACGAGACTTGCAGGCTGGGGAGAGAAATTAGAAAATTTAAA
>CAKAKR010032697.1:0-44243 GCA_916700685.1 Adelosebastes latens | reverse complement strand
AATTGAAAATCTTTGAGTTGTGGACAAAACAAAGGACGTCATCATGGGCTTTGGGAAACACGGATTGACATTTTTCACAATTTTCTGACATTTTATAGACCACACAACTAATTGATTAATCGAGAAAATAATCAACATATTAATCGAAAATGAAAATAATTGTTAGTTGCAGCCCTAGTGAACAGTATGAAAGGCGTAACACCAGTTCAATCCACTATTTGTGGGAAATAAAATAGAGAGGTGGGGAGTCTGACAGGTAAGAGAAGCACATCCGATCCGTGACAAAGTAATGCTTTACTTCCAGTCTGTAATTGGTAAATAAACTTGCATTTATATAGCGCTTTTGTAGTCTCCACATCAGTAACAGGTCATAACTCATAAGCAGCATAACTAATAATGAGTGTATGGTAAATGTGTATTAGGCTAAGTAAACTAAGGCAAAAATTGGAATTAGCAAAAAGAAAAGCTTGGTGTCCTTGTGAGATGTGCTACCATGTGGCTGACTGTAACTTGAACATAACTATACGGCAGGTTTATGGTGGTTAGATCACTTGCTGGCACCAACATCACAGATGATGTTTGAAGGGAGGTAGCGATTGTTTACATTTGCTCTGACCTCGCCTATTGTAAGTGGGCCTTTGTGGGCCATGCCCATTCCATTTCCTGAGGAATGACACATCTCCTCTGTTGACTTTAGACATTATACTTCTATTGCCCAACAATACTCAACACAACCTCTAAGATTTCTCACTGCTCCTGTGTCAGAGCTTTGGGATGAGAAACACTGGCTTGACATCTTCTCCATATTAATTGTTCCTATTAAGACACTGATGTTAACCTGTAGTGCCACATGCTGGATTCTTCACTTGACTAAAGGTCTTCATAGACTGAGCAACCAACTGCTGCTTTGCATAACATCTACATATGAAATAGGCCCTGATCTAGTTACAGTAAGTCTGCAAAAAGTGCCTTAATCCACTATATATTTTGTCTCTCAGTCAAGTCACGTAAACCAGGCTGAATCAACAGGGTGAGCTTGGACATTTACTTAAATATTAATCATTAACAGTCTATTATTAGGAATGGGCAACTTCCAAAATAGCTTGACTCCAATTTGAGCTACAACAGAGACAATGTTCTTATTAAATTTAATATATATATATATATATATATATATATATAATTTTTTATAGCAATCCCTTGTTTTAAATTTCATTATTGTTGACTTTTTGTACAAAAATCTTATGTTCAACAATTTATTTTGGCCTATGTTTTTATTCTGTATTGTTTTTTATCTTGATGTTTGCACTATTTTAACTTATGTAAAGCACTTTGTAACTATGTTTGGAAAGGTACTATACCTTTCCTGTTTTGCTGCTGCCTTTTATTAAACCAGATAATGATCTTATACTGCACTAGAGCTTTTACTCTTGTGTGTTATATTCTATTTTAGCTTCTATCCTAGCTTTTATTTTTAGCTTGTTTTTATTTTCTAATTTTTAATGTTTTTATAACTGTTTTAATTATGTCTTAATGTTATTTTGCACTTTGTCGCAATGTTCTTGAATGTTTATGTAAAGCACTTTGAATTGCCCTGTTGCTGAAAAGTGCTCTACAAATAAAGCTGCCTTGCCTTGCCTCTACAAATAAAGTTTATTATTATTATTTATTTTTATTATTATTATTATTATTTATTATGTTTCATTATTACTTAGGTACTAAGGTAAGATAACGTGAGTAATAGTTTACTAGTATAGTGCACAGTTCAAAAACCCCTGGGAGCCATGACAGGTGCACCTGCACAGGTGTACAGGTGTTCTCTCCCCCAGCAGGTAACCCTGGATACAGGCCTCCCTACAGGGTTCAATCTGCCCAACACAGTGGGGCTTTATTCAGGCAGTAAAACACAACAGATTAATTGTTATTTGTTGAGAGCGGGCACCATATTGAATATGCTTTCTAGAAAAAGGCCACATGCAGCTGTTAGGAGGAGGCTGCTTGAAAACAACCCAGTGAGGTCAAAAGCTGGTAGAAATGTAAACTCACAAACCTAAACAAAAATGTAACGTCGTTTTCAGACGGTTTGACTTACGGTGTGCTTGGTCCCGTCGTAAAACAGAGCTGTAGCTGAAGCTAATAGCAGGCTAACGTCAGTGCATCCCAGGATTCATGCACCGCTCAGAGGAGGCTGATGGTCTTTTGTCAGCCAGAGGAAAACACACTGTCCGTTGTCAGGGAAACAATGCAGTAGTGCTCTTGTTTAAGAGTGTTTAAATGACATAGCCAGGTAAAGCCTTTGTTCTAGCTGCGTTTTGTCTTCTAACTCTTGGTAAATAATCCTCTATGTTCTGTGTTAATGAAGCCAGGAGGAGGAAAAGCTTCACGGAAGTGACGACACCGAGGAATTCATTCTGCAGACGCGCTCCTCATCCAAAGATCGTCTGTTCAACGAGAAGATGAATCACTCGTTACAAAAGCAAAAAACTGACTACCTGGTGCTAACCTTAACTATTTTTTAGTATACATTTATACAATTTAAATTCAATTCAATTTGCTTTATTGGCATGACTGTCGGGTGAACAATATTGCTAAAGCGTCAATTCAATAATAAATAAAAATAAAAAAAGAACAAAATAAAAACAAAAACGTACTGTATATATACACATATATACAATTCATTAAGCAAATTACAATATATAGATATTTAAAAAGAGCATGCATGTAAATGGAAGAAAACAATAAAGAAGTAATTAATGTTTGTTGTGTCAATAAAACAAACAAACAAATAAAAAACAATTAATAACAATATATTGCACTATCAAAGGATAAATGTAAAAGCAAAAAAAACAACAACAAAAAAACATGAAGTAGAGGAGTAAATAAAAGGCAGAGTGTGAGTTACATCTATGTGTTGTTGTTGTGGTTGTCTCTCGCACTGACATATCCTTTATCCATTTATACATGTATTTATACTACATATATTTATAATGCAGCTCAGTTGCCTGACTATAAAAGAGGTTCAATTGAAAAAGTGCAAAATGTTTTCATCATTAAACTTGCAAACACAGAACTACCTGTTTAACAATCAATTTCCACACATCTTAAAATGTGATGAATGACGTGATGTGTGCATGCCAACTTCAGTAGTTTAAAATTGAGGGCAATGTGCTTATTATATATTAATGATCGTTTGATGCCTTTGACTGAATTTATTAACAGCAGATTTTGAGCACATTTCTCCATCATACTTCTGAGTTGTACCTGGAAATTTGGAACGGAGTGATAGTTCTTAATTTTTTCCTCCGCACTCATATAACCCATCTTTGGGAGCATCCCTGCAGGTGATGTGTGTGTGTATGTTTCAGCAAGCTGCTGATGGCTGTACATTAACTCAGGGACGTGTGTGTTGTACGTGCTCTTTTCATTGCGCCTCAAGAAATGCTATGACTTAACTGTGAATCCAAAGGTTGGATGCACACCAGTATTTGAAGAAAGCCTGCCCCCTTGTGTGGGTGCAATTGTAAATCCACTTGGGGTATACAATGACCTGTAGGTCTACTGTACCATACAGCTTGTCTGAAATAAATATTTGTGAATTATGTGTGGTATGAATGCATGGTGTTACAGCAAAGAACTATTCTGCTTCATCCTCACAGATAAAAGACAATTAGTTGTGTGAAAAAGACAATAGTCTACCATTTGTATGGGAACAAACATGTAAACAAACGCCCCATCCCACCTCAAACAGTCAGCGAATCATTAACATACAGTAGCTTGATACAGTGGGGGAGCCAATGTTATGTGGAGGTATGCAAAATAAATGCCTTACACAGCATGTATTAGATATTATGAGTTCGACATAACACCCTAATCACAATTTTACACAACTATGTGTAACAATTTGGGGGATTTATTGGCAGAAATGGAATATAATATTAATAAGTATGTTTTCTTTAGTATATAATCTCTGAAAATAAAAAGAAAATTGTGTTTTTGTTTCCTTAGTATGAGCGGGTCCTCTTCACGGAGTCCGCCATGTTGCACCACCATGTTTCTACAGTAGCCCTGAACGGACAACCCAAACATTGTTACCTTTTCCTGCTTGGGCCGGAGTCGATAACGTTACTCGCTCCCATTGCCGCCGCTCTCTCTCTCTTGCTTCATCACTCACGTCCCACGTACACACACACACACACACACACTCTAAGCACTACTCTTAACAACAACTGGCTCTAGAGAGGGTCATTTGCATTTTCGTGCCACTCACCGTAGCAATCCTACGCGCTTGGCACAGGGGAGAAATTGTAATCTGCAACCTCACCGCTAGATACAGCCAGATCCTACACATTGTTCCTTTAAATGAAACAAGGGGAAACTCAGAACTCCCATACATATTGCATTGTATAAAATGTTTTCTCTTGTTCTTTTTTTCCCTTCTCCTTGATTGTACATGCCTCCAGTGAGTTTTTAGGTTGCTTACTTGTCATTTCCATCACTCATGTGGTAGACCTACTCTTCATTATCCTGCTTGTTACTTCCAAACCTCAGGCTGTGGTGAAAGCACAATGAAGCTGCAATACTGCCCTCTGTGGGTAAGTCAGCGATAGTATGTAGAGGAGAAAGGCTACTTTCTTGGCTTTTCTTAGTGTACTTACTGAGCAGTTTCATAAAGATCCTGTGTGATCTTTATTACTGTTCTCATTGTTGCCACAGACACATATAATCAGACTTTAATGTTATTTGTAAATGTAAAAATCAGAATACATACAACACACTGTACACCTTTGACCCAGTCATAATGTAGATCTCATGCCAGAGAACAATGCAGCACAATGAATGTAACACATGCACTTAAAGCATACACTTCTTACTCTCAGTGCTATGAATGAGCCACTGTGAACGATGTTAACAGTGCTGGATGAGATCCTACAAACACTGAATTGCTGAGGGGATTCAAACAGCTTCTGCAGTCAATCAGAGTGTGAGGGAGGAGGTGGAAAGTGAAAGCGAGGGAAAGAGTGAACGTTTTATTAATGAATATTGGACGCTGAAAGAAGTGCGGAGCCAAAAGAAACCCTTAAGGTATTTTTTGGAAGGGGCGTGAAATGCCATATGGGAATGTTTTACTAATGGAAGTGTGCTTGTGCGAATTTTCCAGCTGTCGGTGTGTTTTTTTGGTGCCAGTCTGGGTCACTACCTGTTCCAGTGAACATGGTGTAGTGTTTTTGTGCAATTTCTTCTTTCTTTTCTATCCTGGATAAACTTAAAAAAAATGTTTTACAGCTTGCAGACATGTGAACAATATAATCACATGAAACATGATTAACCACAGCTGCTGCTGCTACTGCAGATGTGTGTGAAGTCAGTGCTGTCCACCCAGATTGTAGCCGCCAATTTCTTCTAATTATGATAATGATTCACTTTTACTGTGTAGTGAATCATGATTTATTGGATTGAGTGGATTCATTGTCTCTCCTCCTTGACATGCTACGATTACATTATAGTTCCATGTGTTTTACACACAAGAGGAGAGATGACAATACTCGAGAGGCTATAGCAAATATGGCAAAATGGAAAATAGTCATACAAGAAATGGCTAAACAAAAGGCAACTAATCCACTTTTGCACTTAAAGGGACACAGGATGCAATTAAATCATGTATTTTATATATGTTGAAAATATTGTAGATATACCCCCCCAAAACCAGAGAATGCACAATTGCAGGCCAATATGTTCAGAGGTACAGTGTGTAGGATTTGGTGGCATCTAGTGGTGTGGATTGCAACCAACTGAATACCCCTCCGCTCACTCCTCCCTTTTCAAGGCTGCGGTAACATGTGCGGCCGAGTGCAAAACTGTGGTGACGCCGTTCGCCTCGCTCAGAGGCCATCCTTACTATAACAACACTACTTTAGGAGCAACGGAAATCAGACGTTACCGCAGTTTAACAAGCGTGTCAGAAAACTACGGTGGCCTTCACGTAACGTAAAAAACGTGTAAGGCTCTCTTTAGAACCAGTGTTTGGTTTGTCTGTTCTGGGCTACTGTAGAAACATGGCGGACTCCATGAAGAGGACCCGCTTCCTATGTAGATATGAAGGGCTCATTCTAAGATAACGAAAACACAACAGTTGCGTCCGAAATTCCACACTAACATGCTATTTAGTACGCTAAAACAGTGTGTGAAATTTTTTAGTATGTAAATCAATAGTACACGAATTGTATACTTTTTCTGGTGCAATGTTAGAGTTTCCCACAATGCAATGCAGTGAAGACAGCGTTCATAGCAGACGTTGACGGACAGCTCTGTAACATCAATTACGCATCAATTTAACTGTAAGTGTAAGATTTCCCTTTGCTAGGTGTGATATATATTTCAAATTAATTCATACTTTAAATCCCACGAACCGTTGTTTTGGTCACATGAGGTTGGCACGGGTTACCATGGTTACACGTCTCCAACTGGCATGGAGGCTCTTAGGAAGTGATGACGTAAATTACTACTCAGTGCGTCCGAAAAGATACACACTACTGTTCATTCACACAAAAGTATGTTGAACGATAGTACATCTATTGAGTATGAAGTGCGTAGTATGTGATTTCGGACGAAGCCAACGATTCTTAGTTTCAGGTGATTATACACTAATGAAAACATAGTTATGAATATTATATTCCATTTCTGCTAATAGATCCCCAAAATGTTTCATACTGTTCCTTTAAGAGAAAAACATGTTTATTCTCTAATTTGAAATTCATCCTTCCAACAGGATGGTGAGATGAAAAAAAGAGAGACATGCTATGAAAACAGCTGAATTTTTCATCAAGCTATCGCAGCATGTGCTGTAGAGGTGAGTTGGTTCCACAGAGACTTATGTTTCAAATTATTTTTTTAAATCCAAAAGTCCACCACCTGAACTTCAAATCAAGGACCATAATTCATGGCTGCTTCTTACTTCCTGTTCTCTGTCCTCTGTGCTTTTGCTTTTATGTACATGTGGAGGAACTGTATTGCATAGAATAAACACATCAATTACATTCTCACTTGCTGCTGTGTCCATTTGCGACAAACATTGCGCAAATTAACACTTATGGAAAATTTCAGGGATAGCATGAACATTCAGGGTTGGTAGGGAGCCAAACTCACATAAACCAGTTGTGTGTGATCACTCATTGCTGCTACGGAAAATGCAGCGTTAGCAGCAGTGTGAAGCATAGAAGGAGGTAAGTACTTTTCTGTTAAATGTCAAGGTTTTAGAAAGTGGCGCCAAAGGTTTTTGATCTCTGAGTTAGTCAGCGACCACATTAAGCACAAATTTGGCCGTGGAGGGACTAGTTACTGGAATCAGGGGATGTTATTCCTTACTCAGTCATTAGTGTGCACAATCACCTGTTGAATCATGTAAAGACTCACGCAAACTTAGGGGAAATCTCATGCAGACACTTTCTCCACTGACTCTGAACATAACAAATCAGAAATCATTGCATTGCACATTTTTAACTTATGAGAACTTTTCAAAAGTGCAGCAGCACACATTTAGTCTACTACCTGCCAACACAATCACTAAATACTGAATAAAAAGCAGTTTTGGTCCATTCTGGGGTTTTTTTGTGTGATAAAATTCTATTGGTTTTAAAGATATGCATTGATATGCATTTGAAATGATTAACAACAAAAAATAAAAAATTCAAAAAATACATAATTCAAAGCTAAGCATTAATTGAAAAATATATATCTATATAAATGTATAAAATAAAATTACAATTATTACTAATAATGATCATTAAAACATAATAATAATAATAATAATAATAATAATAATAATAATAATAATAAGTATTAGTAGTAGTATAATAATAACAAATTTTGGTCGATTCTTTTTTGTGAGCAAATTCTATTGGTTTTAAAGATATGCATAGATATGCATTAGAAATTATTAACAAAAACATACATAATTCAAAACAAAGCATTAATTGAAAAAAAAAAATAAGAAAAGAAAATTATATACAATACAATAATAATACATACAAATAAAAATACAATTATTAATAATAATGCTAATTTAAAACAAATAATTACTACTTTTGGCTCATTTTTTGGGGGGGTAAAATTCTATTGGCTTTAAATATATGCATTGATATGCATTGGAAATTATTAACAACAAAAACTTAAAATGAAAAAAAAAATAATAAGATAATAATGAATGAATTAAATACATAAAAATAATACAAGTATTACTAATAATGATAATTAAAAAAAACAAAAACAAAATAGTTTTGGTCTATTCTGTACCCGATATGCCCTCATGATGGCACCAAATCCCAAACTTAAATACAGGACAGTCAAATAAGAACCATGTCTAAATACACAAAGAGCAGGCTTCATATCATCAAAGAGACAACACAGTTCAAAAGCTGATGAGGTTTCTCAAATCATCTTGTATTAAATATCCTCTCTGTAAGGAAAAAAAACGACGTGGCCACATGATGATGACTACAGCAGCTTTTACGATCATTTCCATGATCTGCTGGATGACTAACAGCCTCTCAGAGCCACTTGGAATCGTCTGCTGACTTCACATATGGGCTTCTCAGCTCATTGTAAACAGGCCACTTAATGAACATGCCAATCACTACCAGGCCCTGAGCAAATGACATTGATATATGTTCTCCAAGAGACCACGGCAGCCTTTGATTGCTTTTGTTCATCAGCTAATCAGAGATGCTGCTAATAGACTGATGTTCTATGTGAAGTGTTTACATTCTGGAGAGACACCCCGCCCTCTGTTCAAACAAAGTGTTTGACCTCACAGTGGTTGTTTAACACTGAAGCTGTGCGTACTCCACTAAGATATTGTATTCATGTAGACAAATTCATGTGAAGCAGCCACACAGACACACAAAAACACACTTTTTTTAAGGTCATATCACTGTTTAAATATTTTTGACTAACCACGAAGCTACTGAATGTGTTACAATCTTCAAATGTCCAAAAATTCTCATCTGTTCTGCATCAGGAGCAACAAAAACAGCCGGCCTCTGCCCTGAGGTGTGCGGGGCCCTCTATGACTGTGAGTGAGCCATTCAGGAGTCACCCTGGGTAAATATTACAGGTCATTGCCGTTGAAGGTTTTTCTTTTTCCTCGCAGGATGTCGTGCTGCTGTTTTTGTAAAGCGTGTGCGTTGTTGAGCTATAATATTAGCACAGGAGCTTTCAGAGCCCGGTAGTGTAAATCCTTTCCTTCCGCTTCCATTGATAAGTGACTGAATTTTTATCCAAACAGTAACAGTTAGAAACACATTTCTAGCAGATTTAGATTATTTCTATATTTTGCAGATTTCCGTATTTTTATTCCTGGTTATATATAGTTCAATATGGTTGAAAGGACATGTGTGTAGCATTTCGGGGGATCTATTAGCAGAAATGGAATAATAATATTCATAACTATGTTTTCATTAGTGTATAATCACCTGAAACTAAGAATCGTTGTGTTTTCGTTAGCTTAGAATGAGTCCTTCATATCTACATAGGGAGTGGGTCTTCTTCACAGAGTCCGCCATGTTGCTCCGCCATGTTTCTACAGTAGCCCAGAACGGACAAACCAAACACTGGCTCTAGAGAGAGCCTTTTGCATTTTTACGTTACCTGAAGGCCACCGTAGTTCTCCAACACGCTTGTGAAACTGCGGTAACGTGAGTCACAGAGTGCTTCCGTTGCTCCTAAAGTATCGTTATTATGGTAAGTATGGCCTCTGAGCGATTCGAACGGCTTTACCACGGTTTTGCGCTCGGCGGCTTACGTTATCTGTAAAGGGAGGAGTGAGTGGAGGGGTACTCAGTTGGATGCAATCTGCAACCACACCACTAGATGCCGCCAAATCCTACACACTATCTTTAAACATATAACCATAAAAATCTTAATTCAAGGTCACCTCCTAGCTTTCAACCGCATCACATTGCCTCAACAGTCTCCTCAGTTGCCATAGATACAGTAGCTCAATTGTCATAGTTAGGAAATAGTGACGACTGAGCTATCTCCATGACAACACAAGCAAACTACATCCACTGTGGAACTCTGTGAAATGCAGTTGAAAGTTCTAGTAAAGATAACAGGCGGACCTTGCGGTAATATTTTTGGTTAAAGGTGCAGTGTGTAGGATCTGGCGACATCTAGCGTTGAGGCTTCAGATTGCAACCAATTAAACTTCTCCCGTTTGACAAGCGAGTACGAGAACTACGGTGGCCGATGTGAAAATGCGAAAGCTCTCTCTAGAGCCAGTGTTTGGTTTGTCCATTCTGGGCTACTGTAGAAACATGGCGGCCGGCTCCGTGAAGAGGACCTGCTCTCTATGTAGATACTAACGGCTTATTTTAAGGTAATGAAAACACAACGATTCTTATTTTCAGGTGAATATACACTAAAGAAATCCCCTTAATTGTTACACTGTTCCTTTAAACTACTGTTTCAAAGGTAAAGAATGAACTTTCACGCTATTCATATTTATATGGCTAAAGTTTGGACAACAAGGCTTTAACCCAAAGTTGTGTTTTACTTTTAAACCTCAACTGAGGGTCTGATAATAATGGTTCTTACCAACATCGATAAATTAAACATATGATGAGGTTTTAATATTGATATATGTTGAACATGATATTGCTTTAGTTTGTCTCTCCCACTGAGGAATTAGTAATTCATATGGAGGTTTTTGCAATGTTGGAAACATTCAATGTTCCCATGTGTGCCAGAGATGTTATTAATGCTTCCTGAGTTCATTTTGCTTTTGAAATCAGCTACCTGTACTTGGCAGAACACAACATAGCTTGTTAAAAACCACATAATCGTACATTCGCATAATGGGACACACACACACACACACACACACACACACACTGACACGGCCAAATGAGCAAGCTGTGATCAGAAGTGTTTGCCTAGTTGCCAAGATTGGTGTTTTACAGCTGTATTTGTTCCTGAATCTGCGGGTTTATGGCACACTGTAGGTCACGCACTACATCTAAACACTGCCAAAGTAAAAAGGGGGCTTGCACGTACCCCTTCACCTCAACCCTGCCACAGACACACACACGCACACACACACACTAAGCAGGGCACAGCCCACATCAAAGCAGCTGCACTAATCCCACCAGGAAACAGGGGATCCATAGGCCTAATCATGAAAGGAGGAAGAAAACGCATATGAAATGAAAATAAATAAGAGCTATCTCATAAACATTTACATCGGCTGTAGTTAATCAGCGGTTAATGAGAGTCACGGTCTTTTTCTAAACTTTGTTTTTCCTGAAGTGACATCTTAAGGGACTGTTAACGTGATTTGTCTTCAAGAAGATTTAAAGACTAGTGAGCTCATGCTAGAATCATCTCCAATGAGAGCAAAAAGAAAAACAGGATAATACTATCGAAATATATTTTAGATTCAAAGAAAGTCTAACCAAGCACTGGCTATGGTCTAGCAAAAACAAAATTGATCCCCCAAGCCTAAAATATGAAAATCCAGTTGTGATTAAAACACAAAATGTGACTTTTGACGTACATTTTTGTAAATGTTCACATGGAATTTATGTGCAGAGTTGTCCAGCATCTTTCAAAACTTGAATCTGGGGGTTCCTTTCAAACCAATCTATCAATGCAATGTTTAGGAGCTCTGAGGACCTCCAACACATTGTGTATCCTGACGAATCCTTTTCCAAATCAAGGAGCTTAAAGTGCTCCTCTTTGATCGTTTTGTGTTCTTTGAAACAGTTCAGACGAACCCATAATTTTTGCAGCGAGCCCAAAAGCCCCTGAACTAACCTCAGTCAGTGCCTTCAGGAGGTTGGAGCACCGACTGCGGGATCACGGTGGGTTGGGTTCACAGAGGAGAGCTGCAGCAGCCACCTGGTGGGGCTGTGGGAGAGGGGAAATGGACTGGAATCAAACGAGCCGCCACAGAAACACCAAGCGTTCACTGGGTTTATGAGGCAGTCGACCACACTAACAATGGAAGAGGAAACACCTTTTTTTCTCAGACATTCCTGTTCTTTGTCTTAGAAATCTGTTTTACTCATGAAAGGGCTATGAAATTTTAGCATCACTTTTGCTTCTCCCATCGGTGACAGAAAATGATAAACCCTCCATTATAAATTCCAGGGAATTAATGAGTTAAGAAATTGCATGCCTGTGTATGCTATACATGGCTCAACATTTCTGTGAATTCTGAACACAGCACCGACCAGCTCTGCTCTAATATAACTCTTTCACACGCATGCACTCAAGACACTGGTCCTCTTGATTTTGTCTGTGGTCTCTGTCTGAGCTCCTTGGTGACATTTACATTATTCAGCCTTATGAGACCCATAAGTCTGACTGCACTGTGCGCTGAGTCCAGTCTGGTTTGGCGTGGAGCTTTCCATTACGCTGGTCAACTGGAACAGTTGGGAGATGCTTGTGGGGGAAAAAGAGAGAGAGGAAAAAACAGTAGAAGACAGAAATAGGACAGATGAACAATGGCAAAGATAGCGACTTGAGCTATAAGAGTTGTGTGTGAATGTTTTTCAGCCTTGGAGGCATCAAACATTAAAAACACACTAAATACATGAAGATGTAGAATGTAGATGTAGAAAATTATTTGGCAAGGACAAATAGTGGCAACATTTACTCCTGTACATCAGATGTACTCCTTTATAGCCCCATTTAATGTCAAATCCAAAGTTGCAGTAAGTAATGTGCCCAAGATGCCAAGAATGTGTCTGCAGGCAACGGCACAGTATGAGCCTCACTGGAGCATTCGTCTTCAAGGATAATGTCCAAATTTATGTCAGACAGACCACTGACAGGCCCAATGTGAGTACAGGCACTACAACTATTAACTAGATACAGATACATATAAATAATGAAAGGATCCTACTTATCTGCAGAATGATAAATGAACCACTTATTCTAATCTTCACATATTTATTAAGTCTTTAGAAAAGCTGCACAGGAAAAAAAAAGAAGCAAGAAACCACAGAACAGCTGCATGGCTCTGTACGACCTCATCTCTTGCCCCAGAATGCACCACTGTTACCCTCCTCTCACCTCTACCCCCCCCCACCGTGTACCTCCAGCCATAACAGCAGAGCAGCAGGCCAGATGTGTGGTGACATGGAGGTGCAGAAAGATCCTACCCAGCCCCCCCAGAGATTCCCAGGTCCATTTGGTCCTCATGTTTCAGAGCGGGCTGTCAACCCCAGTGCCAGGCTCCACATGATGGAGGCCTGGCAGACACGCCGCTGTCACTGGTCACGCTCAGTGGCGGCTCGCTTAAATGATTTAGAGGGTGTGTGTGGATGCATGCTTCCGACATCTATTTTATCTACAGTATTTTTTGCCTATTTTTCAAATTCGCTATACAGCATTTCTGTCATTCTTTCTTTTACAAGACATGCACATTACCTTACCAAAAAAAAGTTTATTCAAGTGTGCTATTAGTATACTTCATTTAAACCTAAAATAAGAGAGTATATGCTTTCAGTTTACTTTTTATGTACTTATCAGAGATATACTTAACAAAATTATACTTAAGTATACTTGGCTTATACTGACATGTATACAGAAAAGTATACCTGACTTATGCTTACGTTTTGATAGAGTAGCCTATTAGAGTGTGTGAGCGTTTGTAAACGTATGGTTTGATATTAATTTACTTCAATTCATCAAGAATTTTTTTATTTTTTAATCTCATCACAAAACATCAGGTCAAATAGTAAAAGGAGCAAGTATCTTTATGTAATGCATAAATCATTGGCTAAGTACTATAAGTTAAAGAAAACTTACAAGTATAGTTGCATAATAACTATTAAACTAGTAGTTTACTGAGAGTGTATACTTTAAAGTGTACTTTCATAAACTAAAAATTGGGCTACAAGTGTATAACTAGTAAACTAACAGTATACCTATAAGTTCATTTGTAGTATAGTTCTGTTCATAGTATAGTTGCTTTACAAAATAAAACTTATATGTAAACCAGTTGTGTACTCAAAGATTAAGTTCTTAGACTTAAAGTGTACTTAAAAGTATACTTTTATAAACTAAAAAGTCAGCCAATTTGGTCCCAAGAAGTATTGAAGTAGTACACTTACAAGTATATTACTAGTACATTGATATTAGTATAATTACTACATAAAGTATACTTGGGAAATATACTTGAACTTTAAACTTTAAACTTGAAGTATACTACTTTTTCATAAGGGCTGACATTCCTATCTTGCTCTAGAGTGATATTACTCTTGCAGCAATGAAACTATACTGTAAATATGTACAGTTTATATCATGCACTTACACACAGAGTCACAAGAGATGGATGTAAAGTAGCCTTATCAAACCATGCAATGATAAAACAGTGTTCTACAGAGCGATGAGAAGAATATACTGTTTATCTATACAAGTACAAGTATTTCTTAAGCTCGAGTACCGAACTTTGTTTTGCTAAGTTCAATAAAAACACAAAATCCCATTCTCCTGAACTCCTGATGAGTGCATTAAAATGTAAACTGGTTTCATGGGATTTTAGTAATATGGAGTGTATCCCCACTTCATGTCAGCATAATGGAAATTCCATTGTGATATTTACTTTAATAATGGTATTTTTCCACGTGTGCTGCCGGGGCGTATCTGCCGGAGTTTGTGCAATCAGTCACAAGGCAGAATTGGTCCATTCCTCTTGGGCTTTCACCCCCTGAAATGCGCGGAGAGAAAGATAGATGCTTCCAGTCCTTTTAAGCCATTAAGAGTGTGAGCAAACATCCCCTCGAAACCCTTTAAAATGACAAGACCGACTCCCCCACCCCCTGCAAAAAAAGCAAATAATCTCTCCTGCTCTTCCTTACTTTCCTCATCTTTCGTTCTCTGCTGCTCCTCCTCCTAAATTTGTTGTTGACCTCTGCTTTATAACTGCTGCTGAAGTAATTGCAAAGAGAGACACTGACATCTATCTGCAGACACATTCAGATTCACATTCAGTCCAGAGAATCAACAACAAACCTAAAAAAGAAAAATCAATCACTTTCACTTGGCTGGCCAAAAACTACAAATATAAAGGAATTCTTGCGGCATTGGTGCCTGTTTTGGGGGACAACTAACCTTGCACGGCAGATGGATTATCGCGATGTCATGAGATCATGCGAGAATCGTGGGATCACATGTCAAACAAAAATCCATCTTGTAAGGCTTCAAGTAACGCGTTTGCGTCCAGCTCACCAGACAACAGACCAATCAGCGTCCTGTCAAGCGTGGCGGTTCCAGCTTTCGAAACCGGAACCAACATGGCGGCTCGTTTGGAAACTTCTTTCTCTTATATTACGAAAATAGTTCACCTAAATGTGTTTCTGAAACCATTTTAGGCAAGTTTAAGCTATATGCTGTTGCTGAATCTGTCTTCATTTTAGATCGACAACGATTAGTTTAAAAGTTTTTAGGGAGTTTACAGAGGTGGCGAGTCGCGCCGGATGCCCCTGATTTGCATGGGAAGCGTGGAAATGAGGGATCCTGTGGACACGTACCATAAGACCTGGTGAGAGGTGACTGTTCGTTCTAAACAACAATGATTCAAGATTCAAGATGTTTATTGTCCCGCCGGTTATACAAGTACAATCGTGTGAAAATACTTCTCGCTGGGAACATCCATTAAAAATTATATTACAATAATAACAGGAAATACTTTGTACACAGGCCTATTAAGAACATATACAGTATATACAGTATAAGAGGTAGTGAGATAAATATAGAAACAGAGTTGGGTACTATAAAAATATTGCACAGACATTTATTTTTTATTCTGCACATGTTGTATTGATTTTGGTATTGCACTTGTTTATTGCACTTGTTGTGTGAGAGTGTTGTATGAATTATCTGTTAGATGCTGCAATAGCATCGGTTATATCAGAACTGGAAAGTATTTCTTCATTGAAAGAAGAGCAAAAGAACGAAACTGAGTTAGTTTCGCTTTTGTTAGTTTGATTGACAGAGGGTTCATCCAATCACCTGTCAAGTATTCTTTGAAAGCGCCTGCCCTTTTCCAAACAGTTTCCAATGTCGGCTTTTCAGATGGTTCTGTGAAACAAACCAACTTACAGCATCAGGTTAGGGGACAGCAGGACCTCGAATACATTTTAAAGAGACTGTGGAAGACACACAGACTAATCTGGAAGTGAATTCCTCAAGAGGGTTAATTTATAGGGAGCTTATAAGGATTTCGGTATGCAGGGGGCCACAGCCAACCAAATAGCCACTTCCTCCTGAGCCTCTTCTGTGGATAAGACTACTCATCAAAATGAACTTTCCTGTCAAATCTATTAGATTAGGAGGCCAACAATGGGGCACATTCCAGAGATCCCCCACCTCCAAAATGTTGGCCTGTATCTGTGTCACTCTGTCTGTCTATTTGTCTCTCTCGAATGAATTTCAGGGTGAGCACATTTGAGACCCTCCCCACCCTCAGCATGAAGCGAAAGTGAGTCAGATCTGGCACAGTGGGCTGCCGTTATCCTGAAGCGAGCTTTGCGGGTCAGACGCTCACGCTCAGTCCACCTGCTTTCTCTCCCTTTTGCAGATTTTACACTTTCTAGATTTTCCCTCTTCTCATTCTTGTATTCCCTCCAAAGCCATTCCATGTTTTATCCCCAGACTCCTTTAAGAAACGCTGTGCGTACAAAGATCCAGAGACGCTTCTGGCGGATGAGAAATTGCCGCATTTTTGGAACATTACAGCACGGTTCTGACATGGATTGGATTGAGAGCACCACATGTGACATTGTAAAATGGAGAAATGATATTACACTGAGAGTTTTCATTGATTCCTTTTTGGGAGCTCAGGCAGAGAGACTATAGGGATTTACCCTAATGTTGTATTTGGGAAAGCGACACAATAGTGTCAAAAACAAGTCAGAAAAAAAAGAAATAAAGTTTATATTTTATTGTATATGGTAGAATATACACCACCAAGATACATAGTATATATATGCTTGTGTATATGTACACACTGTCTATAGCAGGGGTCTCCAACAAGTAGCTCACTCGCTACCTGTAGCTCGCTAAAGGGAATGGGTAACAGAGTTGTTTTTGACAAATGTGAATGACAAATGTGTGTGTGCGGTGTGAGTGTGTCAGTTGGTAAAAGATGTAACATCGAGCGCCACTTTACCGAAGTTCACAGTTACTTTTCATGGGACTTTCCGGCTGGTAGCAGTCTACGTACAGAGGCGGTAAAGGAGCTGAAAATAACTCTTAAAAGAAAACAGTCTCTGTTTACCAAACTGACAAAGAAGGCCAACGCAGCAACAGATGCTTCGTTTAGTGATGAACATCGTAACAAACACAAAAAGCCCTTCGCCTATATGGCGAGATTGTAACAAAGGCGATGACTGAGGTGGTTGAAACGTTGTTAAAGGACCATAAAAGTAAGACAGAAATCATGTCTGCTGTTGGCAATGTACAACTCGGTGCTATGAGTAGCTCTTGGCACACTCTCATTTCGTCAACTTAGCTCTCAGAGGGAAAAAGGTTGGAGACCCCTGCTCTACGTACTCACATACTCTCTCTCTCATACATATGACACATATTCAGTATATGTTGACATAGAAACTAAACACAAAAACATATCATATACCCTCTCTCAAACACTTGGAAGGACAGTCACTGACATATTGTATTCCCTAGCCCCAAACCCTAACCTGGGCCATCACAATAACAAACACAATGGCTAACCTCTAACTCTTAACCCTTACCTAACCTGAACCTGAAACATAATCTTATTTCTAACCTGAACTGTCAAACCTGGTCAAAACCTCCAAACTGGCTTTTGCAGCAGTGAAAATGTCCTCACTTTTCAAAAATATCCTCACTCTCAAGGTCTAAAGCTCAAACTGGTGCTTACAAAGTACAAGAGCACACACACACAGCTGCATTTGAGATTGCACATCAGGAGACGTGATGCCCTTATATGGTCACGGTGTAATTTCTCTCTCAGTTCTGCTGGCTGGACTAAATCTGTGTGTTTAGAGAGTTTATGAAAACCTGTGAACTGGATTAGCTGAGAGCGAGAGACACTAGAGCAGCTCCTCCGAGTGAAATATTTTGTAGCTGCTGTGATGATTGCACAATTGTTGTGTGTCAGTTGAGTGCAGACCATTCATAGCTGATCATGTTGAATTGTTATTGAGCTCACATTGAGTTTTTCCTCTTTTTTTAAAAGAAAATTGCTGACATTAGTTGGGAGAAAACTCAGAGTTACTTAAATTAGATTTTGGTTGCACAGATACCCATAATTAGAAAACATCACATGTGATTTTGTGACTTTGTGGAGTGTTGGAGACCTCCAGTCTGAGTCTAAATCCATCCACCCTCCTCTTCCACCTGTCACGAAGGTTTCACTGTACCCTGAATCATGGTTGTGCACATTCTGGTACACTTTTCTGGTGAGGTATATTGTAATAAGTGAGTGCCTTTTTATAATCTTCTTTGCATTTTATTTGCAAATTCCTCCCTTCTTCTCCATCCTCTGAAACCCCACAAAGATGGTATGACTGGATCAACCGTATTAAACCAATCAAAACTAGCCATATAAACCAGAGTGATCCCCACATTCTCTCACAAATCCTTATCCTACTAAAGAAAGAAAAAAAAAAGTTCAAGAAAGCAGCCTCAACTTTATTCTGGGCGAGTGTAGCTTATAACACTGCTCATCA
This sequence comes from Adelosebastes latens, assembly GCA_916700685.1. NCBI lineage: Eukaryota > Metazoa > Chordata > Actinopteri > Perciformes > Sebastidae > Adelosebastes > Adelosebastes latens. The sequence continues at coordinate 25,527 of CAKAKR010032697.1, read as the reverse complement.
CGGCGTCTCGGAGCCTTTCATTGTGGCTTACTGTGAAAGCTGCTCGTCTTAGGCCTGCAATTGCTGCCGATGTTACTGAGATATCTGTCCTTCACAGTTAAGACATATATTCAGCTCAGTGTTTATGGTGCTCCCAGTCACATCCACTTCATCTGGTACAGTATATCTAGGGTAGGGTCTTACCAGCGTATATACATCTGGGGAAGCTTAAGAACCAGTTTAATACCTTTGACTGCTTGAAGCTCAGCTAGGTTTAGACTGCCTGCGTTGAGATACAGCAAAAAGGTTTTTTTTTTATCCTGAATTATAACCAGGAAGTACAAAGTAAACTTCAATGTCCTCTTTTAAAACCCCCTCTACGAACTCTCTCTCTCTTACTCTCGTTCTCACAAATGGGAAAAAGGAAAATCTGAAGATACATGACTCTCTCTCTCTCTCTCTATATATATATATATGCAATTTTAAACATTTTGTGATATGCTGAGTATTGTGATAACATATATTGCGATTTATTACCTTTTTTTTAACTGCAAATTATGCCGTTTGTCAACATCTGTTTATCTAATAAGATACAGTTTTCACTCTGTTCATCTCAGAGTTTTCATTCACATATCTTGAGGTCAGAGGTCAAGAGACCCCTTTGAAAATGGCCATGATAGTTTTTCCTGGCAAAAATTTACTGTAAATTTTGGAGCATTATTTAGCGTTTGTCCCCAACCCCCAGGAAGAGCACTGGGCGCTGAAGCAAATTTTTGTAGTGGCCAAACGGTGGTACTACAACTTCCGTGTCTGTCACGTGATGCCATTGGGCCCAAAAAAAAAGTTTTCCCATAGACTTACATTGGGAAAGAGATGTCCGTAAATCAGCGGATCATTTTTTTTGTGGTAAATCAACTTCCCAGTAGGAACGCTTGGATTGCCCTTATTTAAATCATTAGGTCCTAAAAGTTGTGAAATGCACTAATAAACGAATCCAGAGTTATTTCTATTCCTCCATTCATGTGAATGAGACCCAGACCGAGGGCTGGGAGGCGGAGTTAAAGGAAACGCAACTGCGCAGGCTCTATGGGCCCAATGGATGTGGAAGATCGCCGAATGATCCGGATACTTTATCACTCAGCAGTCGAGCCATTTTGGCTTCATGCGCCACTGAACAACTCTCATAGGAATGAACGGGAGCCCGCCTCCAACACTGTATCCAGATCTCTTTATACATCTATGGTTTGTCCCGACAAGCTAACATGACATGGTTGGTACCAATCGATCGAACCTCCGAAAGACAGAGTAGTAGTATAATAAAATATCGATACTTGACTTCCAATCATCAGCCGTTGAGAAGTTTTATCAGTTGACAAGCTTGTTGACTGTGAATGCAGATATGTTCTTGGCAAATGAAAGGATGCATCATCCATCAGTTGATATTTTCATCCATTCTCCGTCTTGTTTTGGAGTTTGATAAATGCATCATGGGAGCCGCGAGCATACTCACAAAGTTAAGTGACGTATTTGTTAGTGACAGTGACAACGTTTGTGATGCACAAATAAAACTGCCAGTGAAAGTTTTCCTTTCCCAGCTGGCTAAAATGTCATAAATATGAAAAACAGATTGTGTTTTTTGAGTCTTTTGAGTCGCACTTGGCAAAAACATTTCCACCCAAAATAGATGCACATGTTGCTCAATGGGTCCTCTTTTTGCCATGGATGCATGTTAGGATGGGCAGATTTGTGACTAGCAAACATTTGTGTTCACACACACACACACACACACCCATACCACACACCAGAAGCCACGTTTTACTATAACCCTGATTTACTACCTCCTGTCTGCCTGATTGTATATTCCATTCTTGTCTCTTCCTGCCAAGCTCATATTTTCTTGCTTGCTCTAGATATTTTTTCCTGAAAATGTGTTTTTCTGCTTGTCGGTTTCTGCAGAATTCGATCTGTTGAATGACAGGACGCCAGCAAATGTTTAGACAAATAACATCACATAGCAAGGCACGACATAATATAACAAAAAATGCAGGATAAATAAATAAAATTGTTTTTTTCTCTATTGTGGGTCAGGTTTTGACATTGCCTCAGCTAATATGATAATATGTCACATTTACTCACTGTTATACTGAAGAGGCTGTACATAGTTACACACCAAAACAGTGAATTGCTGTTTTCTTGTATGTGGAAACACGGCTCAGTTCAGGATCTGGATGCCGATGTTAATGTGCATCTGTTTTATGTTTTACGAAATGGCTTCAAAGATGTCACCAGCATGTCAAAGCCAACAACAAACTTCACTGTCACTCATTTTATCCTGATTTTCTCATCTTTCGCTTAGTTGGATTAAAAAGAAAAGAGTATCCTGCTGCCCACGTGATAGGAAAAGTCAGGTGTGTGAACCATTTCTGGTACGCGACGTAAAAACAATGAGGCCGTATTTCTTCTTTTCAGTCATGCTGCATTCTGAACTTTAATGTTTTTTCTGACTTTTCTGCACATTTTATACATAAATTAGTTCCGAGGGGGCTTCGGGTTACCAGTTTAGTTTGTTTTCCTTTCTCTCGCAGTCAATCATCCTTGTAGCCTTTCTCACCCCTCTTAAGCACTTTGTATTTTGACCTTTGACCTCTTCACCCACATCATGCAGATCTTGTTCCCCTAGGGGATGGATGAAATAAAAACAACTGTCGTGGCCATTTGTTGAGATCAGTTGAAGAAATACCAAGCACAGCCCACCAGCCGGAGCACAGCCAATAGGAACGCTCTCTCTCTGAAATGACCTGTGATTGGCCAAAGTAGATTTTTTAAAGCCTGAAAACAGAGCCATGAGGAGGTGCAGAAGTCTAGTTTTCTCTCAGAACATTTGAATTACAATATGCTGAAAGGTTATTATGGAATTTTTGCCCAATGATGCCAAAAAATATTCAGCCTACTGAAGCTTTAAAATCAAAGAGCCACTGACGTACCATGGGTATGTGGTTTACGCAGACAAAAATGTGTTTATGATGATTTATTTATCCAAAAAGCAAGCAAACAAACACAAAGAAAACACGGATGTCGCTGCCGCTCTTGTTCTGGTTAAAAACCATAAGCCCACCCAGGTGCATGCTGGTCCTATACCTGCCTACCTACCTATATAACCGTGGGTGCCCACAGTTTTACCCAATTCATAAGCAAAAGAAAACAAAACATTAATTACACAAAAAACTAAAAAAAAGGCTACTAAACAAGAAAATAATTAAACTAAACAAATAACTAGCAAAAGAAAACACTTTCAAAAAATCTAATCTAAATATCTAGAATAATAAATCAAACAATTATGAGTGAAACAACAACTTAATACCAACAACAAATAAATAGCTCCTACAGTACAACAACAATTCACAGTTCATTGGAACAGCGCCTTAATAAACAAATGGATCCAAAAAAGTCAAGGCATGAATATCTCACCTTTTTCTCTTGTAATTATTGATTCACATTCATCATTTTATTCCACGTGTCTGTCTGTATTTCAGAGGGGACTAACTTATATATTTGATCTGACTCGGTTGGCCAGATCTGGGCTCGCTGTAGAGACAAATCCTCCTCCCTCACATGCAAACAAGTAAATCAATAGATGAATAAATTGTCCTCTTCACCACAAGAGGACCCAAAGGACAAATCGCGGAGAGGGAAGAAGAAGAGGGGCGAGCGTGCATATCTTAACAGAAAACTGGTCCTGAACCGTAGATGAGCTGGCTAGTTTTGCTCTAATGAAGTGAGACTCTATTTGTGAATTTATATAAGCAAGAAGCAAAGAGAGAAAAAGAAAGAAAGGGATAGCGATTAGAAGGAGATAAAAAGATGTCTGCACTTCATGACTTATTCATGCACCCTGTGTGGCTGCTTAGAGTCCCATGGGAAGCATTAGATGGGAGGCCTGTCGATGTCTCCAGCACCAGGAGGTCACATGTGACCCTTCAGCCGGTAGGCAGTCTGCCCTCCACTGACCTGTAATACCAAGCCCCAGACAGCCAGTTAGACTGCACATCAGCAAACAGAATTACCTCCCCATAAATATACGGTAAATGTCTCTTTGGGATTACGTGGTCAGCCACAAATTCATCATCATCTCTTTGTTCAGATGCCTCTCCAAATCCGTGTGGACTTAAGGAGCGTTTCATTCATTTTATAAATTATTTGTATGGATGGAGAAGTCTTTGTTCAGCGCCCAACAGCTCCAATCCCCCCCTTTGGTGTCTGTTATTTGAAACTCAAACAAACCAAACTTCAAAAATGGACAGTGTTTGTTTAGACAAACAAAAACATGGCCTCCGTTGGCTACGGGCTGCGGCGCATGCCTGGGAGTCGGCCCAGTGATTGCATTGGCTGCAGAGTGTGACAATCCAAACCATACCATGCAGGGAGGGGCGGGGGGAAGGCGGCGCGCTGGAAACGACATCAGCAGATGGATGTAATTCACTGTGTAGGAGCTCCCTCAGTTGACGTTAGAAACACAGACACTTAAACGTGGATTCTCTCGGTCTACCTCCAGCAGCAGATCGGCAGCGCTTTGACAATTTAATGGGACTTCAAATTGTGGTGTAGACTCAGTTGGATTGTCTTGGTTTAGTGTGGTGACTATTCATTATGGTAGCGCAGACTGCACTCAACAATTCTGTCTGTTGAGTTGATTGGAATATTCAATGCTGCCGTGCTGCTCTGCGGTTGTTTGCGCTGCTGGGAAGCAAGTTAAAAAGATGGCTTTGATAGATGTCGTCTCGGCCTCAGAGACAAACATTTGTGTGATGCAACCTCAGAAAACTGTGAAGAGAATTATACTTTACTCTATCAAACGATGATCTTCAAGGCACTTAAATGACAGGATGGTAAATCATGCCTTTGTCCCGCCAAACTTGTTTTCTTTTCTCCCTGTGACTCAAACATCATACACAAAAACATTTCTTTTAGCGCATCCCTTTATTGTCCCCTCTCTTTTCCCGTATCACAGTATTGGAAGAGAGCAATGACTACTGATGTAAAACACACATGCACCAATGCTGACGGTATAAACACATGAACATATGCAATAAATAAAATTGCCTGCCATTAATTATCTACTGAGCAGTAAGCTCCTTCTTTTGAACGAATAAAAATGGCAGCAAGATGAAAGGATAAAAAAAGAAATGCGCTGAAATGTGACTAACAAAGGGCATCTTTAACTCGCCAACATATAGTTTCCCCTCAAGTGGTTTTAACTATTTGTACCTCATAAGTGGAACATTGAATTCACATGCTGGGACAGGCAACAATCAAGATCAATATAAAAACTTCAGCAGGAGGAACAAGTAGGCATTTAAGATGAGAAGAAGGTAAAAGTTATTTCAGTAAACCCAGTGGGCAACCTCCGGGTCTGAAAAGTGAAGCCAATGCGGAAGTGCCTTAAACTTGTATTCTTTCTAATGACCAGCAGGGGGCGACTCCTCTGGTTGCAAAAAGAAGTCTGATTGTATAGAAGTCTATGAGAAAATGAGCCTTCTTCTCACTTGATTTATTACCTCAGTAAACATTGTAAACATGAGTTTATGGTCTCAATCGCTAGTTTCAAGTCTTCTCCAATACAGCATGATGTTCATTTAGTACATTATGGTCCCATTTAGCGTCAAATAGACAATAAAGCAGGGTATGTTTTAGGGTGTGGCTACCTTGTGATTGACAGGTCGCTACCATGGTGTTGTCGGCTGGGTGTTGGTGTTTTTGTCTGGGCATACACTGTATGATTTTAGTTTGTTTCTTGCCCGAATTTTTAGCCGCACGACTCATTTTAGAGTCAGACCGAATTTCCGTTTAGTGTAAAGGGGGGACCGAAGACCGATTAACTCCTTCCTACCAGCCGTCGGACAGTTGGATGAATTTCTGACATTGAAATGAATCTGAAATTTTGGTTGACCGTCTACAGGCTCTCGCACAGTTGAACCAGAGCCACGAGCCGATTCCCCAACGTCAGTGCCTTATTTACAGTAATCAGAGCGTAGCTATCAAGATAAAAATGTAAAATAGATAAAGTAAAACGTAGCTAGCTTACCTCCAATTCTCTACTGTCCATGTCTTCCTAGCCACCTGCAAGTCCATATACGCCGGCGCTTCTTTTTTTAGGCGTTTCAGCAGACAAGATGGCACAGATGATCAAGGCAGCACGTTTCTGCCTTGTTAGCATTGTGACCCGTACTGACCTCTGCTAGCTAGTAACTTTACCTGCCTTGGAGTTTTCAAACAAATCTTTATTGACAACTGTCAACAGCCAGAACGGTCCGCATGGGGCCGACGGGAACGTACAGTGTGAGCACATAAATCGTGAGCTTTGGCTTTACATCGCAAACGATCTACTCGTACAGTAGGAGTAGGAATTACATAACAACATTTCTAAAATCGTACATTGTATGCCCAGCTTTACAAATGTAACCCTTTCACAGTGTGTTTTCAGTTCATGAAAGTGAATTGTAACATTCTGGTCGCCTAAAAATGTCTAATTCAGTGTCCAGTTGTACTTGTACTCCACCCTCTGTTGTCACTTCTGGTTGTAAAGAACCAAGATGGCAACAGCCAAAAACCAAGATGGCGACGCCCAAAATGCCAAACTCGAGGCTTCAAAACAGCAGTCCACAAACCAATGGGTGATGTCACAGTGACTACGTCCTCTTCTTATATATTCTTCTTATTCTATGAGTACACATCAATAAAAAATAAACTCAAGTGTTGCAAATGAGAGGGATCAGATCTGGCCTTTACTAGGGACATTTTAACTCATTTTAACACCGCGGGACAGTTTTATTTGCAACCAGAGGGGGAGAGGAGGGAATAAATACAGTATAGCCTGCTCACATTCAACTCTCTGACACTACCGCAATGTAAAAATAAAGAGAATCTGTGTTATAGGAGATACCGAGAAAAGACTACGAGAGGAGAGGAGGATGGATAGAAAGAAAGAGAGGGGCAATAAAAGTGTTCAGGAGGGATCTTTATTTAGTTTAGGACTCAGACTCTAAAGTGAAAGCAGATGGGACTTTAGTCTGGAATAGTTTCCACTTGAAGTCTTGGACTCGTGCTTGCTCTGCTCGCTGTTTCTGAGCCTGTTCCAGCTTCCTTCAACCTGTGTTTCTGGGCCTTCAACAAGAGGTTTTGAACCACAGATAGGAACATACACACAAATCCTGCCTGCGCTTGCAAGAATGCAGATATGCGCACAAGACATTTAAGCATTCGCTGCCATGTGTACAAAGATGTTGCAGAGAGCATAATGCTTCATAACAAAGCCAGAGTTCGCTGTGTGAGGTCAGCTGTATTGGAAAGACCCTCCACAGTGACAGGGTGAGCGTGAGAGAAACCCCAAAAGCGAAAACAAAAAGACGTCTGGCTCAACGCTGCGACGCTAAACAATGCGAGTGAGGTTCGGGAGAGGTCAGTTGACAGTGTTGCTGCGACTGGCACACAATAACTTACAGTAACAGCTTACAATACGGAGGCGGTTTATTTTTTTTCCCTTTCAGATGACAAGAATGATGTTTGAAACACGCACATCTGTAATGTGACCCTGAGAAGCAAAGTCAGGCAAATAACCAACCATTGTATTTATCTCTGTGTTCGTCTTTGGTGTCAAGCTGCGCAAAGTGTGCGATTGCGTGATCTCAACTCAGCACAGTACAGAAAACACGTATCTATGATATGTCCTCTGTCTGCATCCTCCATCTGACATGCTACAGTGAGACGCACATTCGTCTTAACAGGCCTGAGAGTGAAGAGTGTCTCATAGCTTCAGTTTTGAGTTGACCATAAAAAGGTGCGTATATGTATTTATAGCAGGCTGTAAATAAAGTACAATCAGCGCCATGTTGGGTTCTCCAAACACACACAGGTTGGGCCATGAGTGATAGTCTCGCTCTGCAGTTTGGCTCTTTGAAACACATTGTACTGTACAGCCACATGCACATACAGGCAGACACACACATACATTGTAGGGAATGATTAAGCTGTTTTCAACATCTCTAACCGTACTCTCTAGAGAGTCACTGTTTTGGTCACCTTCTCTATCACTTACGGTTTCACTTCTGTGAGTTTTATTTTTAGCCGGTGATTAATGGCACAAGCTATTCCAGTCTCCAGTCTCCCGTGTATGCCCATTATTCAGTGGAAAACAAGAACACATGCAGGAATAAAGCAATTCTGCTGTTGATGTGGGTCTGAATTCAACTCTTTTCACACACTATACCATTCACGAGGTTAGTCGATCTTGGATCTAGTTCAAGCACGAACCTCATGATATGCATTTTTTTACCCAAATCAGAGAGTCTGCTGCCCAGAGGATTACATTGTCCTCCTCCGCCCTCAATCTTTCTTTCCATATCAAGTGCCAGAATTTGTGTGATGCCAACCTTTAGCTGTTCTCTGCACATCCACCATTTAAAAGGTGCAGTAGTTCAGTATAGTAGAGAGAGAAGGCTTGATAGCATAGGGAAGATCTGTAGCAATAACTCAGATATCTAAACCCAAACTAAACAAAATTAAAGTTGTTATACTTGAATATTTTGTTAAAATAGTACTTTATTTTTTTATTGCTGACCTTCAAGACTTTAAATAGCCAGGCCCCCCAGTTACATGAAAGATCAGCTTACCAATTATGAGCCTGTGCGCCCTCTTAGATCAGCTGATAGTGGCCTTCTGAGCCTTCCCAGAGCCCGACTTGTGACTAAGGTCAATCAGGCTTCTGCAGTTGTATTTTATCTGTATTTTATTATCATTGTTTTATTGTATATTGTTCTTGTTGTGAAGCACTTTGTAACATTGTTTGTAACATTTTTTTAGCTACCAAAAGCTACAAGATTTGATCTATTTTTTAAAACTTAACTAGAAAACCTAAGGAATCCATTGGTGCCAGCCATGTCATACTAGCTTGTGAGGCAGTTTGCGAAGGAGGTTAAATAACACTTCAAACTTATGCTAAATTTTGGCGAGGAAAAACTGGCATGGCCATTTTCAAAGGGGCCCCTTGACCTCTGACCTCAAGATATGTGAATGAAAATGGGTTCTATGGGTACCCACGAGTCTCCCCTTTACAGACATGCAGTTTGGGGCAAGTCATAGTCAAGTCAGCACACTGACACACTGACAGCTGTTGTTGCCTGTTGGGCTGCAGTTTGCCATGTTATGATTTGAGCATATTTGTTATGCTAAATACAGTACCTGTGAGGGTTTCTGGACAATATTTGTCATTGTTTTGTGTTGGTAATTGATTTACAATAATAAATACATACATACATTTGCATAAAGCAAGCATCTTTGCCCGATCCTATGTTGACAAGAGTATTAAATACTTGACAAATCTCCCTTAACGGTAAATTTTGAAGAGATAAACAATGTGATTAATTTGCAATTAATCCTGATTAATTGCAAATGTCTCATGCGATTAATTGCGATTAAATATTTTAATCGACTGACAGCCCTAATATTTAATGAATAGATGAGAGTTGAATTGATCCTATCTTCTCGGCAAGAAAGCGAGTAGGCCTATTATAAAATGTCAAACTGTTCCTTTAAACTACAATCGTCACTTTCAGGAATACAGTAGGCCTACATCTCGCCTGATGTAGAAAACACAGCTGCTCATTTAGACGTTCACTACCTGCAGATGTGGAAAAGAATTCATACTAAGCAGAAAATTCTTTATGTCAAAACAGCAGAAAAAAGCTAAACTTTTTCGTCCTGATCGGCTTCTATAATGAAAAGGAATTCTCACCTCATCCATCTTATTCCTAGACTCAATCTCATGGGCTGTTTTCTCCCCCTCTCTCTCTCTCTCTCTCTCTCCCTCCCCCTTCTTCATTCATGGCTCGCTGGCCTTGACATCTTACTGTTCCTCCGAGTGACATGCCGCTCTGCCAGGAATTCAGTTCATCTGAGCTATGTACAACCACAACCCGTATCCTTTACAACCTGGACGCCTCACACAGCAGGGGCCAAGAGGAGCGAGAGAAAGAGGCGGACTGAGGTTCAGCGCTAAGAGGGGGGTGAGAGAGCCAAAAAGCAAAACTTGCCTCCTGTCAAAAATCCCCCCTGTAGTTATTCTGAAATGTGAGGGGAGACATTGTTTTGTATTTACTGGTATGTCTACAAATAGCAACCGCAGTGCTGACTGCTGCTGTTCTGACTGCTGCTTAACAGAGAGAGCAGAAAAGAATCTCACAAGGCTGGATGTTCTGAACATTTTGTTGGTAGTACGTATTTTGTCGTGTCAAAATGCTATTTTAAAAAGCCATTCTCAAAACTTGTCCCCAGGTGACCTGACTTAGTTTTCTGGATGATGACGCTGCTACATATACAGTATATATACATCCTTATAGTAAGTGTATTACAATCGAGGCACAAGTAGACCAGCAATTTCTCTGTTCTGCAAGGTAAAATTACTGCTTTTGTCGATGGAGTCTGGTGGCTTTGAAGAGAGCATAGATAGCGGCTTCACTTCCCTGATGGCAAGGCAAAGCGGTGAAAATATTCTAAATAGCGAATAGGCTACACTTACTGTCAACTTAGATTTATTTTTTTTATGTGGGCCTTTTACATTTCTTTGCTGCACCAGTCCACAGCTGCTTTACCTCGCCGTCAGACAGCCCTTTCCGACGAAAGAGTGTGAAACCGTGGTACCGCCAGCCGCCGTCTGACTTCCGTTGCTCCTAAAGTAGTGTTATTATGGTAAGGATGACCTCTGAGCGAGGCAAAATGTGTTGCCAGGGTTATGCACTCGGCGGCTCACATTACCGCAGTCTTGTAAAGGGAGGAGTGAGCGGAGGGGTACTCAATTGGATGCAATCTGCAACCACGCCACTAGATGTCGCCAAATCCTACACACTCCTTTAATACTAGGACTGCAACCATAAATCAATATCCCAAATAAACCTTTAAATAAATAGGGAAAAAAAGGTGCTTCACAAGAGTGATGTTTTCCGTATGAGAAAGAATTTGGTTTGTCAAGTGAGTAAATAGATTTACAATTTTCTCCATGTCAGCATGACCTACAAAATGGTTTAATCAAGTATAAAGTACCGTAGATAAATGGACCACTGCATTGTGTGTATCCACTCCCCTGGCACTAAGTCATGTTTATGCTTTACAGTTATTAACAATTTATCCAACAAAGCCCACGTCCAAATCTCCTTTCTTTCCAGGAAAAAGAGTTGCAGTGCAGCCATCTTTCACACTGACACTGCTGGAATACAAACCTTGAAGCACTGACCGTGTTTCGTTGTGTAAAGACTTAAACAGGGGTGAGAAGAAGCCAACCAGTGTCAAGCGACTGCAGTGAATCAGAAGGAGATAATAAGGGATCCAAACATCGTCAGCAGCACAGTTACACTAACAAAGACTTGCAAAAATATCTTCATTTTTCTCGCTATATTTTTTTCCTCCTTCCCTGCCATCAGGCGCAGCTAGCTCTGGTTTCTCCTCAATCAGCGAGTATATAAGCTTGTGTTTTTCCACACTAGATATAATTCAAAATGAAAAAAGGGCTTTGGAAAGGTGCAATACCCTGATGCATCTATCTAAATCTCTATAAGAGTTTGGGGAGAGGGGAGGTGAAGGGAGTTAGCAGCAGAGGACTCAGTAGGGGAGGTGGTAGTGATGAGAGTGAACTCTCACGTTGAGGTTAGGGAGGGAGTCAACTTTCTGGACATGACAGGAAATGTGGGAGCCATGGGGGACACATCGGAGATATCCACAGTGCCCCCATAAATCTTCATTATTCACAGCTCACCGGGCCTGATATCTCTATTTTGTGGTCCGTGGCTGTCATCGGTTAAGGAGCCAAACCGATTCTTCCAGAGTTCAACCATTCATTATAAGAGTAAACCAAAAAAAAACCCAACCTCGTTCAAATGTGACTCATTTTATGTGCAGCTACGCCACCCACTTCGACTGGGACAACCGGGTTTCGGATTTTGTGAAAGCACGTAAATGGCTGCGGAAAAAGTATCACGCAAAGATTAACGCCGTTATAAATCAGTGAAAGTAATCCCGGTTATTATCAGTCGGAAAACAACATTTTTGGAAGTAGCAAACTGTGTCAATTTCTATGATTTTGAATCTGCCTCTCGCTCTCTCGCTCCTTTCCGTGCGAGAGAGAAGAAATGTGGTTTCATTACTCATGCGGGCCAAAACACATTGTCCTTTTTCCCTTATTTTCTTCACAGAAACAGCCTGTGAGAGACACCCTGGGAGACATGTGGAGCCCTGAGACTCTGGGTTATAATCAAACACAGGAGCCACAGTATCCTGACTCAGCTACTACAACACTACTACTGGCAGCGGCAGTGACTCAGACCTTTCAAAGGAACACTTAGCTGCCATTTACGGTAATGATTTATTATATAATGAGCACCTTGGACCACTGCTGATTCTCTTAAAGGTGGTGCCACATCACTCTTAACTGCATCGATACAATAATGACATAGAGACAACATGTTCAAAGAGCTGTGTGGTTTGATAATACCCACCAGATCGAGCCTGGATTCAGGGTCTATGAATCATGACCACACCTACGTGCTGGATGTGGACCAGACATCATTGTCAACAATTCTACTGATGTCGTCAACAGAATATGCGGTCCGCTCGCACGAAAAGGCGTATGAGTGACACGATAATGCGCAAGGCATTTAGCGCGCAACAAGAATGCCTTTCTTGCTTTCAGGCCACATCACATAACCACACCAACCCGACATGAAAGAACTAGTTTCGATGAAGGTCGACTGCTGCGTTGCCTCATGACGCCTTTGTTTTTTGTTTTGTTTTTGTTTTGGCCGACAAGTTGCATTTGAACACACTGCAAAGACTACAGCCGACGGCCAGTTAGCACGGACGTTCTGCGCCTGCGTGAGAGGAAATAACTCTCCACACCAGCAGGTGGCGGTAGTCTGTGTTCGTTATTCAAAAAGGGAAACCGGAAGACCGAGGACTGCGGATATACAAGCCGGTGTTATGATACGTACATGAAACAAAGCGGCGTTAGCCAACTATTTTCACACCACTCTCTCTCACCCCTTAGCTTCATTCGAGATGGCCATGTTGTGAAAATATCTGTGTGTTGGAATGATCAGATGAGATGAAGATGAAAAATGAGAAGAGCCCTCTGTGTTTTTCCTCTTGACTTTACTCGTTGGCTTACTTTCCTCACTTCCATTTCTCTTCTCATGCACTGATTCGTTTAAGCTGAACAGCCAATCAGAGAGATTTCTCTCACCGACGGGCGCCACCGCCGATTCAACATGCTGAATCGGCCGAAAAAACTCTGACACAGGCAGACAAGAGCCGACGGTGCAGGACACACTGCAAAAACTAGGGCGACAGACGCTCACTGACGGCCCCAAAACTGTCCGACGGCCGACCGCCGGCTTGGTGCGTCAGGGCCAGTGTTGCCAGATCTCGTGAGATAAACAAGCAACCAGGTCTATAGAAACGATTCCAAAAGAAGCAACTCTTCCCCCCCAAAAAGCCCAAAACAGGCAACCTTACCTACCTACCACAATATGAGAGAGAGAGACCTCTCTCTCATATTGTGGTAGGTAGGTAAGGCCACTTGTTCACTTCATATATATTTATGAATTTATTTTGGATTGCAAGCATTTCATTTCATATTTGCATTGCATTGCATTTTTACATCCATTTTCAGCTTGTAACTTTACATTTTTCTTGTCAACTAAACCCAAAAAAAACCACAACCCGCGACTACCAATATTTGTAAGCAACTTTTCAGGAAAACAAGCCCAAAGTTGCTTATAATAAGCGGACTTTGCAACTCTGGTCAGAGCCTTTAGGTGTCATTTGTACGCCATGTCTGTGCTGACTGCAATGTAATCACATCCGTGTAAATATGCTATAACCTCTGAGCTAGTGGCGTAGAATAAAAAGCGCACGACTTTTAACCAGGAGATCGGTGTCTTGTTTTGTAAGTTATGTTCGTGATGTTGTCACATGGTCTTTAGTGACGTCTTGACGTGTTTTCCGTACCTATGTTACATTGTTTCTGTATGTATTTTACTTTGTTTACGTACTGATTTTAAGCCCAACCATGACGTTTTCCCTAAACATAACTAAGTGGTTTTGTTGCCTTAATCTAACTGTGGACATTACCATAGTTTTGTTGCGTGTTGTACAAATGACTTGCGAAAAGCCTAAAATGCGCGCGGAGTGTCCTTGTAATGTTGTGCTATTTGTACGCCTTCCTGTGAGACCGGGTTGGAATAAGATAACACCAAAATGGCAGCGATGGTGAAATTATGTTTTAGCCAGTTTAAACATGTTCGTCACTAATAAGAATGTCTACACACCACAAGCGATGATTGTACTAAATCCTAAGCCATCAGTTATTATAACCATGTAGTTTTGGACAGTAAAATACAAATAAACCACATACAGTAAGTAATGATATAATATGAACCACTTAAGATAGATCAAAATTCAAATGTACTGCTCACATGCCAGCCGTGCCACTCAGTCAGATCAGTCGCCGTCTCCTCAGCTGTCGACTCAGTCATTCTGCAGAGGAGCCTGATGCTGCTGCTTGTAAGTGTGTCTGTCAAAAAGAAAACCACAAGGAGTCAATTTATTGAAGTGCAAATAATATGGATATAAGCCATGCTGCTTAGCAATACTTTTTTCCCTTCCAACTTAATCTAAACAAAGTGTTGAGCAAATGTCTCTGTGCCTAGAATACTTAAGCAGTCCAATGCTTTAAGCTGAAATGACAAGCATTTGGCTTGTCTCAATGATAAGCCTGATCCACGACTCTTCTTGGCCAAAAAGCTCCGTACAACTGATCTCCCTCTCACCGTGAATACTCCCTAATTCCCTGTTTTACTTCTCCACTTTGGGCGGACTCATCTGAAAGCTAAGACTGTATGGCGATGGAGCAGTTCTTCTACAATCAGCCACAGGAGGTTTGCTGAGATTTTGTTTTCGGTCTGAAGACAAGCAGAGTGAAGGAGGTCAAAGTTTGGGAACACATTCGGATCTGTAAAGTGTGTCATAACAACAATTATTCATTTTGTTACATGAGAAACATGCTGAATTGCATGCTACATAAATGTTTCTCTTGTTATTATCATGTTATAAAGGACACTGTGAGCACTATATAACCGGCTATTGAAAATAAAACTTACAGTACATTTGTTCTTTTTTAAATCAATTTCAAATGTTTCATTTTCTCACACAGTAGTGGAAGAAGTACTGTGATCTTTTACTTGAGTAAAAGTAGCAATACTACAGTGTAAAAATACTCTGTTACAAGTAAAAGTCCTGCATTCAAAATCTTACTTAAGTTAAAGTATAACAGTATTTGCATTAAAATATACTTATAAAGTAAAAAGTACTCATTATACATTTACATTTTAGAATCATATATATATATATATATATATATATATATATATATATCCCTGGATTGGTATTAGTGATGCATTAAATGTGAACTTTAACTGGCAAAGGTGGGGCTGATTTCAACTACTTTATATACTACTGCATACCTTAATCCATAATATTACATCATCATTTATTTGTGAATTATGCTTTATATTTTGTATTGAAAACCTGAATCTGCAAAGTAATTAATAACTGTGCAGTAAAAAGTAAAATATTTTCCTCAAAAATGTAGTGAAGTAGAAGTATAAAGTAGCATGAAATGGAAACTCAAGTAAAGAACAAGAACCTGAAAATTGTACTTAACTACAGTACTTGAGTAGATGTACTTAGTTACATTCCACCACTGCTTTAATTACATTTAGATCACTTTAGAGAGTCTTGAGTTATTTTGATGGCTGAAGGACAATATGGTCAATTCACCAAAACAACAAAAAAATCTGAATCTGTGCATTTGACCTGAACTATGGTTAATATATTATGCTCAGGCAATTTAAGCCACCCTGATTTTGTTACAGTGGTACTGCACACCTCTAAATCGTACAATAAAATGTCCTCTCAGCTCACCAACCTTCTCACTCTTGCTCTACGAACATCACACTACTTCCTTCAAATGTAAATCACTGCTGCAGAATAGTTGCATATGAATTTATATGAGACACAGTTTGGAGAAAAAGAGAAAATAAAGTGTATAAAGTGCAAAAAAAAATGAAGTAAGGGAGAAAAACATGTGCTCCAACAGAGACCTGATCAACTTAGCTGTAATTTTAAAGAAAATCTGAATGAAAATCATCATAAAGTTTCAACGTTAAGCTTCATGTGGTTTGATGTGAAGCGGCGTCTCTGGCTTTGTACGAAGAAGTAGTTAATAAAAGGGGCTCCTCTGCCTTATGCCCATTACGGTCTGTTATCAAGGAATATTTATTACACTTGCAAATGATGATGATTACAGGGTGAACTACTGCCTATGTCTCTGCTAATCAAACGCTTGACTGCTTCTGTATCTGAGCATGTGCGCTATAAACCAAGCAATAAAACCGCTCACAGTCTCATGGAGAGACTCAGGCTGGCTAAATGTACACGTTCAGAAAGACAGAAGCTGTTTACAAATGGCAAATAATTAGAGAAGAATCATAATAGAACTGAGTCAATACGAGTTGCCACAAAACAACACAGTAAGCTGGTTCACTACTGGAAACTAATTATGCGAGGCTTGAGTTTCTCTGAAAAAGTCTTGTCAGATAACAGTCACGAGAGCTTAGAATAAAATGGGAAATTACTTAAAACGGAACTTGTAGGGAAGCGGCTACTTCCTGCTGTTGTTTTCACTGTGTATGACCGAGTGGATGCTCTGAGATCGGACATTTCTGCCAGTTTGTTCTGCTCTCATTGAATCCATTAGGAAGTAGCAGATGAATAATCTGGATGTAATGCCGGTTGTAATCCCACTAGCAAAGCTTGCCCGTTATTGTTTTAATTTGAAAAACCTGCAGAGGATAATGCCTGATGTTTCCTTGACAGTGAGGGGGTCAGTGACCTACACCTCCTTATGGATACGCTCCACACACAGTGGAAAAACATCAGGAGTACACGTGATACACAGAGCCACGGGAAACAAATGGGCAACTGTGGTGTTTTAAAAATGCTGAAAACATTCGGTGCAGCGCTATTGATAGATTTTTTCCACCTAACAAAAACTCACAGTCCATCAATCTATCAATCGTAAATCAACATAATGACTTGTAATGTGAAACATGCTTCGCCAATCATTTTTCTTCCCTTTTTAAGGCTTTCCCTTTTAAAGTACTGAAAAAGAAGCGGTGTTGTTGTGCTGTTGCTTTTCCTCGCCGACAGACTACGGTGTTGGTTTAACCTCCCTGATTGAGGGCCAAGAATGTTTTCTTAAGTTCGGTATCTCTGTCAGACCTTTGGCTCACATCTTGGACACAAATAGAGAAGAAGGACTGAGGCTGGAAGACAACAAGGAGACATGGCGAGGTTTCATAACTGACACATGGACACAGAAGCATGAAGGAAAAAAAAGGCAAGTCAGGACTCTGAACCTTATTGTGAACTCGGACTAAGCTGCTGCTGACATCCTGACAATCCTCACTGACTAACAGGCTGACAGGAAGTCGGACCGCGACCAGCTCTCCTGCCGCAGTCGCCTACTGTAGAAACACAGAACAGAGAGAGAGGGGTATTGAGTCCATTAGGACTTTTGCAGAGCAGAGAAGATTGAATAATCGTGGCAAACGCTCACTCAGCTTCCCTCCCTTTCCTCTCTACTTTCCACATCCACACGACCTTTGAACTCCGCCTTAGTTAACGTGGCCCTTGCAAATAAAGAATTACTAACTAGAAAGGCACCCCGCCCTATAATGTGTTGACTGAATGAATAAACGGGTTACTGCTCTTCATCCTTCACAATCAGTAGAAGCAGTGGATGGCTACAACACAGGGTTGTGTTGACAAAGGGTTAATCTATTTGGGTAGTGAACCTGGTTTTGTTATTGATCTTATTCCAATGGTCAATCAATTTACATCGCACATAAGGTGGGAAACCTCTACCAGTAAAATAAGGACACTTATTCAAAATGCTACCAATCGAGAAAAGTAATAAGAGTCAGATTATAAGGTGTTTATTGTAAGAAATTACAAGGACATTCTGCTTGTCATGAGGACGCATTTTAGGCTTTTCTAGTGTCATTTGTACGCCATGCAAAAACACCACGATAAAGTCCTTAGTTATGTTCAGGCCACAAAACCACTTAGTTAGGTTTAGGAAAAACATCATGGTATTTACATATTTACACTCTCTGAAAAAAATAATGTCAATGCTACAGAATCTGAGCATTTGTACATTTGTAAAAAGTTAATGGAACAATTTATATGTAGTTCAAATTTCATGTCTTGCCTGAGGTAATTCCAGCCTCCTAAAACCCAACAGATTGATTGACTGACCATAAACTGAAATGTTTGGGCTCTTACCAGAGTATCTGACACCTGCAGCACGCTCTCGCACGGAAACACTCAGGAGCTGTGGGGAAATGAGCGTTTTTATGAAGCATGTTGTATTTTTCACATATTTGCTGACAGATTGCTCTGCACTGAAATCCAGATAACAATTATTTTATCCAACATTTGAGAACTTGATTAATGGTGCTATTTTTAAACAATATACAAACAACATGCATTAAACCCTGTCAGTTAATTAGAAAGGCTAAAAACGGCACCAAACTCTCAGGGAATTATTCTCTTCAATTCTTGTAATGTCTCACTAATTAACGATGTAGAGTTCAAACTCTGGCATTGTATTTTGGCTCTAAAACGCAGAATTTAATTGCATTTCTAAATGCAAAAGTGGTAAACTAAATTTAGCTTTTCCTTTTCCCATCTCCTCTCCATCTCACCCTGCTCCCTCCGACGGTGTGAAATGTGAGCGACACTAGTGAGGACGTCCTGTAAAGCAAGGTCAGCACAAATGAGAACCAGGCTCACACTGACTCAGCTGGCTCCTTTCTCCTGTCACTTTTTACTACGCTTGACGCCACAGAAAAAAACTCACTAAAAATAGCAATTCAGAGGCCACGAGTCAAAGAGCACCAGTGACTGTTTTCCCTCTATGAATTCTGTTGGTCACGCAACAAGTGGAGCCAGAAAGCAGAGATATTTCTGCAACTCTTTGGGTTAATAAACGTCTTTGAAAATCAGTTGGATCATGGTGATCTATTGTAAATCAAGGCTGTTTTGACGCATGGAAGGTTACCACACCAATGTGCAAACACAACACAGACAACCTGTGCACCGTCTCATCACACACATCTCCCTGACAACATAGCGATGGAAAACAGCAGGAAGCTTTTCCTTTGCCAGTGGAGATAACACCAGACAAACAGCGTGAAACTGGATCTTGGCACCAGAGGTATACCGCTGAATGCCTTTGAATGTCAGTGTGTAGGGATGTATGTGTTCATGGTAATATCCTGGGGTGATGGGGGATACCAGAGAGCGGGAACAGATTCACTGGGGGCCGCCTGACCTTGGAGCAGCAGGTCCTGTTTGTAGCTCTGGGAATCAGTTCAAAGAAGATTCTGGTTGAAGAGGACACGATGAATAGATTATACTCTTATCTAAACATACATGGAAATTTAATGTTGTTGAGTCAAATAAAGTGAAATATAAAATGATGGACAATCTCCTCATTGTGTAAAATTCAAATTTATATATTTTTTGTGGGAAAGACTTTAAAAGGGATAAAAGACTTAAATTTATCAGCAGTTCTGGACTTTCTGGGCAATAAGCACCTACAGTTCATCAATCAGTTTGGGTTTGGACATCACAAATGTGCAAATTAAATATCAGGCCAAGCTCCACAAGCTCTGGTGCAGACGAAAGCCTTGAATCTCCACAAAAATTACACATTTGCATGTTGGAACAAACAACTTTTTGACCCATGAAGCACTCTTCATTGGTCATTATCAAAAAACTCTTCGACATGACAGCTGATGCAAAACTATGTAACGTTATATGATGTCTTCTGAGCAACCAGATGTTCTACGTCACACTCACCAATAGGAAAAGTAGATGGTTCCACCAGACCAATGGGCTGCCGCAGGGCAGTGTCTTGGCCCCTCTCCTCTTCAATGTCTACACCAACGACCAGCCCCTACCGGAAGGATGCAGCAGGTTTATCTATGCAGATGACCTAGCCATGGCAACGCAGCAGCATAACTTCCCAGAAATTGAGTCAACCTTGGAAATGAGGCCTCTCAGATATGTCAGCGTACTATCTGGAAAACCACGAGCGCCCAAACCCTGGGAAAACCCAAATCTGCAGCTTCCATCTCAAAAACAGAGAGGCTAAACGTGAGCTCGACATAACCTGGGACGGTATTAAGCTTGAAAACCACCAGCACCCAGTCTATCTGGGAGTAACTTTAGATCGAACCCTCAGTTACAAGGCACACATCCAAAAGACGAGAGCCAAGGTCTCCACCAGGAACAGCCTTCTACGACAACTAATAAACTCAAAGTGGGGGGCTCACCCAAGTACATTACGTACATCGGCACTAGCCATGTGCTTCTCCACCGCCGAATATGCCTGCCCAGCATGGAGCAGATCGTGCCATGACCGTAAAATAGACCCTATCCTCAACGAGACCTGCAGGATAGTAACTAGGTGCATCAAAACAACCCCTGTACACTGCCTTTATGCCCTCTCTGGATTCGCTCCCCCTGACATTTGCAGAGTAGTCATCACAAAAGCCGAGCGCACAAAGTAGGCCAATGACAACCGGTACCACTTCAGGAGCACCCCGCTGCCCAGAAACGGCTCAGCTCCAGGAGCAGTTTCCTGGACACCACTGAAGTTCTGGAGACCACCCCAACTGATGCCAGGATTACTGAATGGCAGAACCAGTGGAACAGCCTTGGCCGCCAGACAACCCAATGGATGGAGAGAGGCATCACCCCACATGAATGCATCGCTACCGGCCACGATCAACCTTGGGCTGTCTGGAAAACACTGAACCGCCTGCGGGCCGGCGAAGGACGCTGCAAGGTGTCCATGAAGAAATGGAAAATAACAACTTCTGACGCATGTGTGTGTGGGGAATACCAAACCATGGAACACATCTTGAGATGTAGCCAAGCTCCACAATGTACCAAAGATGACCTGGCCGAACCAAATGCCGCTGCGCTCGCCTGCGCCAACCACTGGAAAGATGTGATATAGAAGATGGCTGGACACGAGGAAGAAGATTGGTCATTATGCTAAAAGAAGTACTTGGACATTTTGGAAACTATTTTTAGGTGTCTGCAGTCAAAGTTGGTGGACTCAATGTATAGGTGTATCACCACATGAATTCACATTAGAAATTGACAGATATCTATACAGGATACTTAGAATTGCAACTATGAAACAGATAGTGAGGAACTGGTTAAAACCTACTCCACCTTAATTTAACAACTGGAAGTCAAATGTAAACAGCATTCTAGAAATGTAAAAAATAACCTATAGAGTCAGAAATCAAGAAGAGGAATATTTACAACGGTGGAATAAACGGAATAAATATGAGGAACATAATTAAACAATAATGAAGAATTCAACCCAGAAGAGTTTTGAAGATTTAATCTCTCTTTTTTTTTCTTCCCCTGGGCATGTACAGGGTACAGGTGTATGTGTGAGTGTGTACATACAGTATATGTATTAGGGCTGCCATTAAATTAAAATATTTAATACTGATAATTGCATGATTGTCCATAGTTAATCTTGCTCAATCGCAAATTAATCACACATTTTTTATCCGTTCAAAATGTACCTTAAAGGAAAATGTGTCAAGTATTTAATGAAGCTTATGCGTAAATTCAGTCAGGAAGACTAGGGGTGGAAGCTCATTCATTCTCATTCATTCTGGTTCTCTCTCTCTCATGGGCTATTAATATGTCAGCTGATTATGGGCGTCTCTCTTTTCAGTGACCAATCAGAGCTCGCCATATCTTCATCAACCAATCACATGCTGCTGTCAAAAGTTTAAAAACCATTCTCCTCTATGCTGTTTTCAGTGTCAGCATTCAGCACTAACAGACGCGACCCTCCACCACCCCATCACCTCTAGATTCATCTCATCAGAGTAATCCTGCTCCACTTCATTCATCGGATCTGCATCAGTCTTCACCACCACCACCACCAGTGTCTAGACCCGGGGGAATAATTCTACATCCACTACAGCTTCACTTCCCCTTTATTAATTCACATCGGGTCTAAATCGCCAAAGACTGTTACCATTCATAATTCGTGCACTTTGTAATAAATCATCCTTCAATTCATAAGAGTCTCTCCTGATTGAAATACTCTTATCAACATGGGAGGGGGCAAATACGCTTGCTTTATGCAAACGTATGTATATATTTATTATTGGAGATCAATTAACAACACAAAACAATGACAAATATTATCCAGAAACCCTCACAGGTACTGCATTTAGCATAAAAAATATGCTCAAATCATAACATGGCAAATTCAAGCAACAACAGCTGTCAGTGTGTCAGTGTTCACTTCCCACGTACACACACACCTCACACACACTCCACGCTACTTTTGTGTCGCCCCATGTAGCGCTCCAACACGCTTGGCACATGGGCGAAGCTTCAGTTGGTTGCAATCTCCTCTCATCACTGCTAGATACCACCAGATCTTACACACTGCACCTTTAAGGGTCGAGCAACAATAACGCTGATCCAGCATTTCCCATAAAACAATTAGACCCTCCCTGCCTCCTAAACGCCCATTTCTTTCAAGTCCTTCAGTTTTGAATTTCAGATTCACAGGAGTCACAGAAGATATTATACAACTGTTTTCACAGGTACACTTCTCCTTGTGACAAGTAAACTGAAAAATCGGTGGCATGCCCCATAAAATATTTGATGACCACCAATATGTACATGTGACTGTTAATAAGTATGACGGTTTCCATTTGCTTTTTAAAGCATATAAATATGTTCATATCAAGTTACAATACAATATTGACCAGCCATCTACTATCTTGCACGGCTTTAGTTTAAAAAGCTAAAAATGTGTTTTTTCATCAGCATTTCATCAAATAGAATTAAAAGTATGCATTAAGAGGAGGATCCTTCAGGCAAAATCATTAATATCTTTCAGATGCTTTCAGTCTTTTTCATAAAAACATCAAACACATACAATATTGCTTCGCTTGCACAACAGACATCGAATTTGGCATTTACTTAAACAACAGTTTTTCATTAATATGTCTTAATGAAAATAAATCCCTGCAGGACCTCAAGCTCAGTTACAATTAAGATGGTTACTTTCAGAGCTGTTCCTTTTTCTGTTCTGTTTTACTCTTCTTCTCTCTCTCTGTGCACTGACCTATATTCATGAATACTGTATCAACTGCTGCTGTGCATCAATATTTGTCTCTAATATACAGCGCACGATAGTTCATACTTAACAGCTTCATGCATACTTCGTGTTTTAGTAGCCGCACATTAATGTGCATGCGCTGATTCATCGTTTAATGAAGTTGAACTGATGGAAGTCAGACTGAAAGAGCACCTGGATGCTAACTACAGCGCGGGCCAAGTCTAACATGATGTTTACAGGCCTGATTCCCAGAGAGTGCAGCTGCAGATTACCCAGACCCGCTGGGAAGAAAACATGCTCTTTAACAGAGTCTGCTTTCTTGGTATGTTAATCCAAGAGGGACATAAAAATTTGTGGAGAATAAGATTTATAAAAGTACATAATTGTGTTTCTTGAAAGCCTTCACTTCTGCTCCAAACTCTTGGATGACTTCTCTGGCAATTCTAATTCAAAAAGCAGTCAGTGAAAGTGATGCTTTCTTAATTGAAATTTACGTTGAAATTCTGTATTTGTGCTCCACTGTGACGACAGTGAGAAATTAAAATGGATTCAATCCCTTGTAGACTGTCATTGGTAGATAAATTAGGTGAAATTGTCTTTATCGACCATTAGTGATATTCTCAGAGGTCTCAGCTGACTCAGAAGACAGATGTTTAGCATATAAAGCCCCTTCAAACTTGGTTTCACATATTATAGTGTTTAACTACTTAAGCTACTTATAGTATTTTTTCTATGACATTATATATTCATTACTGAAAAGGCAACTATAAAAGTTTAAGTTTGGAAAAAAAAAGTCTTCTATATGTAATAACCAACTCCAACTTTGGCAGAAAATGTGTTCTTTTAGGGGTCCATTGCTCAGAGTAAAAGGATAATGATTGAGAAAAATATCACGGACTGTATATAAGAAGTGGACGTAGTCACCGTGACGTCACCCATTGGTTTGTGGACTGACATTTTGAAGCCTCGAGTTCAGCATTTTGGCCGTCGCCATCTTGGTCTTTTGCAACCAGAAGTAACACGAGAGGGTGGAGCTAAGCACAACAGAACGCTGAATAAGATATATTTAGGTGACCAAAACGACTATAATTAACTTTCGTGAACTGAAAACACACTGTGAAAGGGTTAAAGCTCTAAGACGAAAACACAGACAACTTCCAAACCGGACAACGCCGTGATCACAAGGTAGCCACGCCCTAAAGCATACCCTGCTTTATGGTCTATTTGACTCTAAATGGGACCATAATTTACTAAATGAACATCATGCTGTTTGGAAGAAGACTTGAAACTATAGATTGAGACCATAAACTCATGTTTGCAATGTTTACGGAGGTAATAAATCAAGTGAGAAGTAGGGGCATTTTCTCATAAACTTCTACACAATCAGACTTCTTTTTGCAACCCGAAGAGTCGCCCCCTGCTGGCTATTAGAAAGTTTAAGGCACTTCCACATTGGCATCACTTTTCAGACCCATGAGTTGCCCACCGGAAAGTTGGTTTTCAGGGCCTCCTTGAGCCAGACGGACCTGGTACCGGGTCAACCCCCCTGGTGTAGTTACAAAAGGTTACGATGGAAGATGGTCTATTTATAGAAGATTTGCATGTTATACTGTTTTGAAAACAGACATTTGAAAACACGTCTTCAGCTTTCATAATCTGTGACTGTATGTTGTCCAAACTATGCCTTATTACGAAGTATTTTAGCAATAAAGTTGTACAAATATAGCCTTCGTAAATAGAGTGATACAGGAATGAGTCCTAAAACATAAGCTGCAACTTTCTTGACTTGCCAAATGATCTTAGAAATTGACAAACATCATATGTGTGATTCATGCCCCAATTCAAACGGGATCAAAAAATATTTTTCTCTCACCGTTGACTGCTGTTCATATTTTTTAAATAAGGTCCCATGGTTACAACCTAAGTATCTAAAATTCCCCATAACTCCCAAAGCAAAAGAAATCCATTTTAAAATTTTAAATGGAGTGTATCCATCCAGTGATTTGTTGCGACAACGATTTGGAATTGAAACCAATAACTGTGTATTTTGTGATGATACTGAAACTACTGATCATTTATTTTTTCATTGTATGTATTCTGGAGCTTTATGGCTTGATATACATGACTGGCTTTTCCCAAAAGTTTCTCATCTGGGAAACTTCTCTCAAAAGGACATTGTTTATGGTCTTGTCATGGACAATAAC
>CAKAKR010032696.1:0-18380 GCA_916700685.1 Adelosebastes latens | reverse complement strand
GACAGCTGGGACCACAATCACCAAGAAAACCATTGGTAACACACTACGCCGTAATGGATTAAAATCCTGCAGCGCCCGCAATGTCCCCCTGCTCAAGAAGGCACATGTACAGGCCCGTCTGTTTGCCAATGAACACCTGAATGATTCAGAGAAGGCTTGGGAGAAGGTGATGTGGTCAGATGAGACCAAAATCGAGCTCTTTGGCATCAACTCGACTCGCCGTGTTTGGAGGAAGAGAAATGCTGACTATAACCTCAAGAACACCATCCCCACCGTCAAGCATGGAGGTGGAAACATTATGTTTTGGGGGTGTTTCTATGCTAAGGGGACAGGACGACTTCACCGCATCGAAGAGAGGATGGACGGGGCCATGTACCGTGAAATGTTGGGCGACAACCTCCTTCCCTCAGCCAGGACACTGAAAATGGGTCGTGGATGGGTCTTCCAGCACGACAATGACCCAAAACATACGGCCAAGGCAACAAAGGAGTGGCTCAAGAAGAAGCACATTAAGGTCATGGAGTGGCCTAGCCAGTCTCCGGACCTTAATTCCATAGAAAATCTGTGGAGGGAGCTGAAGCTTCGAGTTGCCAAGCGACAGCCTCGAAACCTTAAGGATTTGGAGATGATCTGCAAAGAGGAGTAGACCAAAATCCCTCCTGAGATGTGCACAAACCTGGTGACCAACTACAAGAAACGTCTGACCTCTGTGCTTGCCAACAACGTTTCTCCACCAAGTACTGAGTCATGTTTGCTAGGGGATCAAATACTTATTTCCCACAATCAAATGCAAATCAATTTATAACTTTTATATGATGTGATTTTCTGGATTTTTTTTTTTATATTCTGTCTCTCATTGTTAAAATAAACCTACCATTAAAGTTATAGACCGTTCTTTTCTTTGTCAGTGGGCAAACTTACAAAATCGGCAAGGGATCAAATACTTATTTCCTCCACTGTATCTAGTGAGTTAGTTATTGACAGGACAAACAATGTCGTATGTTTAGGTTGACCCGTAGGACTCCCTAGTGGTTGATTAGAACGAAACTGTCAGGGTATGTTTTAGGTAGTGTTATGGACATGTGTAGCAAGGTTGAAGATGACGGGCCCAAGGTTTGTGGAGTTGGTTGTATTGATGTGCTGAGTCGTGTTCTTTTAAAGTGCATTGGTCAATATCTGCAAAACGCAATGACACAGCAACAGGATTTAGATACGTTTTGATAAGTTTGTGAAGCATTTGCTATGTCACAATGAAAGTTCTTGCATAATTTGACAATGATGACAAACAATCGATTTAGAGATGATCTAAAGGCGTTTGTTGATTTACGGGACACAAGCCAAGACTTTGATGACAGTCACAGCAATCTCTCAAACAGAAAGAGCGAAGAGATTGCAACATGTCAAATGGGACAAAAGAATAAATTAAATCATAATGTACAGATTAGTAGACATTTATATGTTAGGAGATACACAGACACGTAATTACATAGAATGGAATGGAATCTTTGGTGAAAATATGAAATATCAATGAATTATATATATTTTACAGATGTTATAAGTAATTATGGGGATTGTCTGTGCCTTTATCGATACAAAGACATAGTAATGAAAGGGGGAGAGACAGAGAGTGGTTGACGTGCAGCAAAAGGTCACTTGTGGGTTTCGAACCCAGGGCCTCTGCATTAAAAATGCAAAGATGGTACAGTTGGCGGCCGCCCTACAAGCTAAAGCACATGTGCAACGATCTCTCGTTGCAGTGAACGAGACGCGTAGTGTGGCTTATCTATGTACGTCAGCACCACCAAGACTGAAGAGGGCGCTAATTTCACAAATAGGAAGGTCAAGCGCCTGAAACCAACAACAGAAGAAGAAGATCTTGAATAAAAACAGCGTGAAGTCACAGTTATCATAATCTCTGGATTCTTCAAGACGTCCACACATCGAGATGGCTTCACCTGCGAAAAAAGAGAGAATTGACCACGATGACACAACTGTTAGCGGCTATCTGCACAGTGTCAGTGATATTCAGCTGTCCAAGAAAAGCCAAGCGCCGTATTTTAATTTCTTAGTTCAGACAACGCGAGAGGAGTTTCATCGTGGAGTTGCTTTCTCGTCTGACAAACACAGCAGCTTTCAACAAGCCGCCAGCCAGAAATCTCCAGTTAAACTCCGCAACGTCCAAAAAAGTCTGAGTAAGTTCACTATTTATTAACTGTCATGTATTTTTATGAGTTGAGTCGAGTGTTGTTGATACAATACACATTGTGTATGTCTGTGACAACGCAAATTTAATGTGTGTGTTATGCTCCCCCTCCTTCTGATCATGCTGATCCTGTCTCATGCCTAATCTTGGTCTGTGTTCCTTCTCTCCAGGTGTGGCTGCTCTCTTGATTGGGAGTCATTAAAGAGGGGGATGGGATTTTGGATCAGTCTCGGTTCCACTCTGGCCTGGCCTGGCCTGGCCGCAGCAGCAGCAGCATAGTGACCACTTGTAGTTTTGTTTTGTTCTTTATCTTTTCTGGTGAGTCCGGTGGTTTAGTTTTCGGTGTTTTGTTTCTGTTTGTCAGGGTTTAGTTTGGGGTTATGTTGTTCAGGGGTAGAGGGAAGCACCCGGTTCCGCCGGCTCTGTAAGAGCCGGGCTGAGGTGGCTTCCCCTCTTTTGTTCCTTTATGCTGGCTCACCAGTTCAGTTAGTTATGGGTAAAACTTTAGGGGTTAGTTTGGTTCTTTTACTTAACTTAGCTCTTTTGTTAATTATTGGTCTACTATTTCTGTGTTGCTCTTAAATAAAAACTTGTATATCTTTTGAAAACTCTTGATTCTTGTGATTATGTTCGACCTCGTCAACGAGCTTTTCTCGGGGTCGTAACAGTGTGACTAAATGTTTTTTGTAGCGTGTGTAAATTCTAGCATTGTGGTTCTATATAAGGCATACAGAATGGTAATGTTGTAGCAATCGGTATTTGTTATGTACAGAAACAAATGTAGCTAAGCTAGTTGTAGTTCGTTAGAGCGCGGTTAAACCAGCTGGCCCTGTGATTAGAGTGCGTGACTAATTGAACGTTTACGGTAATGTGAATGGAAAAGCTGTGGAAGCTGGTTGGAAGACACCGTGTTTATACAGTCATGAACGTGACCGAGGTGACTTTTGAATTAGAATGACATCTAACGTGCACAAGTGATATTAAAACCTGTCTTGTTTTCTGTGAAAGGTTTGACTGCAGACTCTTTCGAGGTCGTGGTGAACAGAGGGTCACGTCTAGAAGCAGCTGACGTCGGCTTTCAGGCCAAAACACCGAGTGGAGAAAAAGCCATGACGGTCGCTGATGTTTCCGCATTAACATCTCACCAGAATGTAAGTGTGTCTGTCATTTACACGTGGTCTAATGACATGATCTCTAGTTTACTGTGTATGTATGTATGTATGACACAGAAGCAAGAAAGTGATATAATAGGATACATATAAAACATTAGCCGTATCACTCTTTACATATTGAAATCATTCTGTAGTTTCATCCCAATTAAAGTTTGGCTGTATGTAACGTTTCCATATGAAAGCAACTGTAATACCTATATTCATATTGCCTTGCCAAACTGTTGTTTGAACAACGTTTTAGTCTCAGCTCTAAGTTGACACAAATACACTAACATGTTAAGAATCATGATATAGTAATACAAACAGTTAAATTATATACATACAGCTGTTGTTGTACTTAGTTCAGAGCAATGCAATATTAAGCAAACTAACAAGCTGTAGTGATATATATAACATACCGGCAATGTATGAATGATAGCTGTTAAAGCAGTTATAAATATGGTGTTTCTACCTGTTCTTGTAACTGAACAAGTGGTCTAGTAAATTAGTTGCGACTTTAGAGTCCTGACGATTTCATAGCACTGACATTGACTGCATATGTGTTGTGAAGAACAGCAGACATTATCTTTAACTGTACCTGAGGCTTGTACTAAGAAGCCACCATTGTAGGACTGAAAATGCATGGTTGAACCTGAAACGACTTCCATAACTTCAAATTCAGCTTTGTAGTACAGGCGCCTGGTTCACTATAATCGCGTTTCTGCTCGGCAATGTATGAATTGAGCCTTGGACGCATTCAAATACACATCATAGGACACAACTGTGAATGTTAATCAAAGCTAAGCATGAGGAACATTTAGTGTTACATAGCACCACAGAGCATAATTGTGTCAACTTCAGTAACATCATGCATGTAAACTACACCAGCGCAAACGGGCCTGACGGTGAAGGGCAGTCATTGCAGGCTTCCTGGTAGCCTTATGAGAATACACCGTTTACCATTGGCAGAGCATTTTGGCAAATTTTTCTTGGGCGCTACCCACATAATCAGCTGTGCTGCTCATCCCACAAATGCATGATCCTTACAAGTTGGACATCATTGTGATGGTAAATAAACAGGCTTTCCTACGATGTAAAATACAATGCCAATTAGCATTGATACAACAGAGAAATAATCCACCAAACACAAGTTTCCGAACTTTTTTTTCCCAGTATATATTGATTCTGTGTTTATAACGCCTACAAGTTACAGTGAACATGTCTCACTTTTCCATAGAATAACACGTCCTTGTTGTAGTTCGTGTCGTTGTTGTATTACTAGTACACAAGGATGATTGTTTACACAAAGATGTTCTTTTGTTTTTGCAGGTAAGAGAAATATGTGTGCAAATAGTAAGCAAATCCTCTACAAGCAAAATAATCAGCATCAGGGGAACGGAGACGGAGATGCAGGAATGTTGGGTGGCAGACCATACTGGCAAAATTAAACTGCTATTATCTGAACAGCAGATTACTCAATTAAACGGCAACAAATCGTACACAATCAAAAATGTTGCTACGAGACTGAAAGACAATATAATTAACCTCACGTGTACACGAACCACAGTGTTTGTAGATCATGAAGATCTCAACGTGCCAGAAAACTTCAATCAACCAGACGACCAGGAACCACAAGTGCAGGTAGTCAACACTGCCATTTCAGCGGTGTGTTTGTCAGATAGGAGAATATGCAAACTTTGTGGAGGTCGTCAGACAGCGTTTGACTGTAAATGCAAAAACTTTTGCTGTGAAGGATGCAAGTTATTGCAGCGCAGCAACGCCTATGTGCCCGACATCAGTGGCACCATAATTCTGGACACACGGGACAACAGGACCATCAGACTGACCTTGCCAATGTCGGTACTGAAAACGTATTTACAACAAACATTTCAAACCCATCTGATGTCAGATCTCCAGGACATAGAAGAGCATCTGCTTGATGGAGACAGCTTTGAAGTACATTACAACACAGAACTGATACTTACAAGCATTCACCACAATAACGCACCCAAAGAAGGCGTGGCGCAACAAGACAAAAGTGACAGCAGCAGCAACAAAGACATAGATGACTTTGACAACATTGATGTAGATGCACTCTTGCAATAGCTACAGTCATATTGACATTCTGTGTTGTGCATGTTCATAATGTGTGCACAGAGAAACACATTCATTGCATGGTGTGCATAACATAACAAAATCCCATTTTTGTTCCTCACTTCTGTCTCAGCATATTTCTTTGTGTGATTTTTGTACTCCAGAGTTCTTCTGTAACATACAATACTGTATGATGAGCAATTTGTCTGCATATATACATGCAGTCTACTGATACAGACACTACTGACACTTTACAGCAACACGTGATCTAATTTGCACTAGTCCAACACTCAACCGTAACGGTCACTGTGATACTTGGACGTCTTGAATACGTGTCACTTTGTTAACCCTTTTGTACACAACAAATTGTGACTCGTGTTAAGAAGTGTAAAATATTTTATATTATCTTTCATTATTTTGTGTGTGTTATAAGAGTTGTAGTTTGTGCATACAAGTTGTAGTCATATTTAGATGTATATATTTTTTATTTGCAATAACGTACTTTGTTAAACATGAGGATTTAACATGCATGTTTACGTTTTTGTATTTAGCTGTAAATTTGTTAATAGTAGTGTGGTTTTGGCTTTAAACAGCATGCAAAGTTAATGTGAAACACTTGCTATGTATATAGTTGTAAAAATTTATAGTGTCATGCAAGTGAATAGTTTTGCATTGAACAGCAATAAAAGTTTTTGATTGGTAACTATGTAGTTTATTAATATATTTGAACGGGAAACATTAGATGTTGTTGGGCAAAGAGCGATCGTTGCTAAAACATGATGTAATTTTATTACACTACTTTATTAATTCCAAACAGTTATAAAAGTGAGATCAGATATCAGGTGGCTTTAACAAACAATGAAGGAATGAATAACAAGGGTCGATAGTTTAGTAAAAAAAATACACTTCACTAAGCAACCCAAACATAAATCTCTGACATGTGTGACGACCCCTCCCCACCACTAGGTGTGTGTTGGCTCGCTGGTCTCTTTGTTTCTTGCAGGCTCTGGTTGAGGCGGGGACATGAGGACATGATGAGCTACACCTGGGCCCGGTGTAGCACTGACTATAAACCCTCTTCGCCAATCAGATCTCGCTCTCTCTCCTTGCATGCACATCACTCCATTTGTGTGGACATCGCGGCGCGGCTATTCTTCCTCTTTTTCTACATGCACCCACACACTTGCATCCATGCACTCCTACACCACTGATTACTGATACTGATCTTTACATTTATTCATTAATTAGTGTTTTGTAAATAAACTTTGTTACTTTTTGCATTTACCTCGTCTCCACTCCCATTTTTGTTGCAGCCTAAGAGCTGGGTTGTAACACATGAATGGGGATATTTAAATGACACAAAGCAATATTTCAGCTTTTCCATGAGTAGACAGAGGCAAATATTGTGGCATTAAGACATAAACGTTATTCAACAATATTCAAGAGCTTGTCCAAGAGATGTATTTGTGAATGGGTCAAGTAGACACTGTCAAATTAACTGCAATTTTTCAAATAGCTGTGATGTCAGAGTGAAAGTTCTATTCATGACTACAAAATAATGACAAACAAATCAGTTTTTGAGATGATTTAAAGGCGTTTGAAGATTGCTGTTATTGTCATTAAAGTCCTGGCTTGTGTCACGTAAATCAACAAACTGAAAGCAACAACAAGGCTACATTTCAAATGGGACAAAAGATTATAAAAAATATGACAATATGTTACAAATTTTTTGTTATGTTTGCTTGTTGTAATCACTGTATTCTACAGATTAAAAGAGTGCCAGTCAAACCTGAAATGCACAAAACGGGAATGCATTTTGCTTTTATCAAAAGTTTTATGACTTTTCTCATGCCTAAATTGAAAATGAGCAGGTGAATGGAAACGCAAGTGATAATAACTATAGGCAAATATTAAACATCTTGATCGCCCCCTGGTGGCTGGCTGCAGTATAGGTCCCGCCCCCTCCATGTTGGCGGATAGGACATGGACTAAAAGGTCAAAGTTCACATCAAAATATATTTTTCCAAAAGATGTTTTCCGTCGTGTTAGATAGATATTATCACGCTGATGTGTTTTCAAGTTTCCATTTTTTTTATAAGTTTGGTTTTAATTAGTTATTTGATGCTATAAAAAAAGGGGGTGAGACGTCATGATTGACAGCTGCTCTGAATGAAGTAGTCTCGGAGCCGGAGGCTCGGGAATTGTATGAGAGAGGAGATGCAACATTAACTTTCCATAACCAGTCTGTGTAAAAGAACATGTGTCAATTTGATCACAAAAGTAGTTATCCAGCTTTTATAGTTAGTTGTTGTGTCTTTTTAGCCAAACGGCTACAGTGGTGCTAACGTAGCACCTAGCTGGCTCACGCTAGCGTGATTGGCTCGGGCGGGTATGTGGGCGGGACCTCGATACCAAAGCTCCATCCCCCCTATCACTACTGCGCAGACTCTGTCTCCAAATAAGGTCAAAATCTCAAGATGGCAGCTCCCATATTCAGGATATTTTGGCTTCGCTTTTGTACAGTAGTAGGAAGTGGAGACGCGTCGTCCATCTTTATATACAGTCTGTGGTCCAAAGCAAGAAACAACCGCAAGAATCCTAATCTGAACTAGAATGGCACTCGGAGAGCGCAGACCTCCCCAAGGATGCCCGAGTACGATTGCCCCCCCTTTCCGTTCAGCTAGCGCCATCATCCACGTGTATTTTTGTTAATGTTGATTTCAGCTGTACGTAGCGGAGCATCGTAAAACTCTTCATTCAAACTGGACAGAAACAAAATAAAACTCACCTAAACCGTCATCGTTACTCTTTCCAACAATCACCAAGTGTGCTTTGGTCGAACTCAACTGTAATTTCAAAGAGTTTAATGTGAAAAATCGCCGAATCTACAGTTGTCTTAAAGTTCTGGCTGATCGGAATCCTTAAAAAAATTCCTGAATCTGGATAATGATTCGGATCGCCACCAAAATCGAATAGATTGTTTATTAGGCCACACCCAAAGCCCAAATTTCATTCAAATCCATCACGGACTTTTGGAGTAATCCTGCTAACGGACAAACCAACAAACCAACACCGGTAAAAACATAACCTCCTTCCTAGGCCTTCGGCCTTGGCGGAGGAACATGCCAACCCTCCCAAAGCAAGCCTATTTAACAAAAAAATGCTGTTGCAATGTACTTATTAGTTCATTTTCATTCTTTAAAAGTCGCCAGAATACAGGAAACAAAGTCTCTGGGGAGGAGCCCCACATCCCCCTGCTTTGGTTTTGAAATCCTCCCCACTTTTGAGGTCTCAAAGTTGGCAAATATAAGCCTCCGTGTTATTACTTCACTACCTTCACAAGTATAGGTGCAACTCAAGCTCAATCCTTTTCCTTTGTGCCGTAAATGGAGCATCCATTTCCCAGGATATCGTATCTAAACGCAGATGGTGTCATTATTCTACCGACATTACATTGTGCAATCAACATTTACTTCATAATAATAAGTTGGAGCAGAAAAACTTGTCTATTGCCACTTTAATATGATGAATAACAATTCCACTGGTGTTGGATGGAGGCCACAACTCATCTCAGCTGTGCTGTCATTTGTTTGTGGTGCTAACAAAGTATCACAAATTAAATGGGCCCTTGTTTCATATAGCAGCTTAAACAACACTAACTGGTCAAAGTAACAACAGTTTGCGACTACAATCTCAAAAGAACAACCAGTGTGTGTGTGTGTGAGAGACAGACAGAAGGCGTGAAGTACTGTACCCATATATCAGAGTGTGAATACATTATATCCGTGCAGGGAGAGAAAGACAAAGTTTGTTTTGAGTGGGGAAAAAGAGTTAGTTATTCATATGTTTGTGTGTTCGTTTATGCTTTTCTACGTGTGTGTGCATGTGCACTGTGTGTTTTATGTGGAGGTGTGCGTTTCCGAGTCAACGCTTTCTGTACCTTTAAGCGAGTTAAGCGAGTGTGTGGGTGTAAAGTGTTGTTTATCTCTGATATAACCTCCTGTCTCTCTAGTCTGTTCCAGTTAAAACAGCTGCAGGTAGGATGGTACATTATGCTACTGCAATCCTTCATTGTTTCCTCTCTCGTTCCCTCTGCCTCTCTCTGTCTGTCTTATAAAAGTAAATACTTTTCATTCTCAGCTTAGTCTTTTTTCTATTTCACTCCTCAGCCAACGTTAAATGCTGTAGATGTTTGACAGTCACCTGTTCCTGTCAGAGTCACGTGTCGAAATAATGAACGGACTAGGTATTTATGTCATATGTCGCGAGCGTGATAAAACACGAGCGCGAGCAAATTATATTATTTCACAGGCGCAGATATTAACTGCCATTCACATAATAGAAGTCCTCTCGCAAGCGAGAAACAAAACTTAGGGTGAGGCAAAGATGGCACAGAGAAGCCAGCACACGAGAGTCTGTTTTGCGAGCGCTGGAGGGCATACACGCTCTCGCAGGTAAATCTGCTCTCCGAGTTGAATCCTGCTCGTGTGAATCAGTCACTAGTGAACGGACATTCATGGTCCCCAGAGGATGAATCCTGATCATTTTGGTGGTCCCCTGAATTCTATATCCATCTCCACCTGCCAGTCAAAATTGTCGATGATGATTCGGTGAAACATGTACCAGATATTTCGGTTAGAGATGCACTGATACCGATACCGGATCAGATATTGGTGACAATGGGGCCGATCTATTAAAGGGACTGTTTGTAAGAATTAGAAATTGCTTGTTAACAGCGACACCTGTGGCCGTCAACGAAAGTCAGCGTCCTGTTGCCTGCGCTCGCGCTCGCTGTCATAGACATGAACGAGCATCGGTGTTACTTTCCTCTCCGTTTAAGGTCCAGGGGATGGAGGGAGTAATAAAATAGATTTGTAAACCCAGGAATGAGAGAAGCTGGCAACAGGATTGTGTGCAAAATAGTTATACAACTTATTATCAAAAATATGAAAAGTGTACAAACACCAACTGAGAACTACTTTCTAACAGAAAGCGTGGGGGTAAGTATACAATTAAATAAATAAAGCAATACCCAATGTGAAAGCAATCAAATTAAAGCTACTGCTTACAAAGTGCAGCAAAAAAACAACCCGGAGGTACTCAACTTAAACCTACTGCTCCATAGAGGCAGCAAACAATCAGGTGGTAAACAACTTAACACTACTTCCTAACAATATAGCAATAAACGCACTAAATTCACAAAAGACCCCTGCCGACTCCGACACACCCGCCAACCACGACGTCAACCACCGCACACAGTATCGAATACTGACGTTCTGCTCCGTTCTCCTGCTCTTTTATACTCCACCCTGATTGCTGATCAGCAGCAGGCTGCGTACCTTCATCCACTGCAGCTGCACAGGGGGGGAGGAGGACGGCACCTGAGGAGACAGAGTAGAGGGCACAAAAAAACAACATAGATGCAACACAGCACAGCAAGTAACAATCAGTCAAAACAGTGAGGCGACGCACGTCAGCTAAAACCACAATATCACTCTATATTTCACCTGCTTGGCAGTAATGTTAGCTGACCAGATGAAGGTCTCTCCATGAATCGATGAGAGTTGACACTGTTTAGCAAGACGGAATTCACTAGATATAACTTTGCGGTTTTGGTGCTTCCGTGTAGTTTGAGTTGGAGTCTGAGTCGGAACAGCGTAGCCACACGCGATCGCGCATGGGGCACGACCCGCAATAATTTATATGTGTAAGAAGTTACAAACGGTACCTTTAAATTCAACTCTATGTTTATATACTATATACATTATACACTGAAATTTTAATTCCTGTTAAAGTTTTGACCAATTTGTTGCTCCATTAAAAAGGTTTACACCTGTGAATTGTAATACCTATTCATTTTGAAGATTTTTTTTTTGCCAAGTTGTAGTGTACCATTTATTATTTTAATATTAAATAACAAATCACTAAATTTATATCCATCTATTTATTGCTAGATGAAAAGTTTAGGGATCACCAATAGTTATTACAATTCATCCTGTGGCAAACATGAATGTGATTTCATGGCAAATAGATGTCAAGACAACAACGTCAACCTACTGGTGGTGGAACCATCAAAGCCATTAGGATTCATCCTGTGGGAAGCAAAATTCCATTCAATTCATTCAATATTTGTCTAGGTATTTTGGTCTGGATCAAAGTGGTAGACCAACTGACATTGCCATCCCTGGAGCTCTGCTACTAGCTTCACGAATAAATATTAGTTCAATATTTATGACGGGTAGTTACTGTAGACCTGTCAGTCAATCTGTCACTTCGCTACGGTCTCCAGGAAATAAATCCAGCCTCGGGGGGGAAAGGGAATCCTTCCTCACTCTTTCATCTCTGATCACGGCCTCCAGAGTACCTCTTTACCATGACCAGTGTGCTGACATGGACTAAGCGCCCGGACACACCAGGAACGTCAGGAGCGCGTGGCGGCTGCGTGATTCAAGCGTCGGGCGTTCACACCAGCTGCATTTCAGCTGCGTGTCTGCTGCGTTTCTGCTGCTGCAGCTGCTGCTGTCAGCCCTTTCTCTCTACATAGAGTTTGCCTTTTAATGGCCATTTCATTTCATTATAAATATCATTTATATTTATTTTAGACAGAGAAAGGTTAAGAAACGTGTTGTAATTTGAAAATAATAGTAATAATCCACAATTCAAACTCTACTATATTCATTCATGGAGCTCTCCAAGTCACTGGATGTTCTACAACAGTGTCCTGCACATATTTCAGAATGAAAGCCTTGTGTTAATAAATGAAGGAATGCTGTGCACAGAAAAAACGCTTGAGGGCTTTTATTTTTAAATGAAAGCAGGAAGAGTTGATTTAAAAATAAGTCTTTACTTTTTTTCATCTCCGTAACATTTTCTACAGATAGACATCGAAACTGTAGTAATCTTGCTGGTATGATGTCAATATAAAGTCAATAGATCACCTTCACTGTCTGTGACATATTCTACAGATGTTTAGACATGGAAACTGTAGTAATGTAGCTGATATGATGTTAATATACAGTCAAAAGATCACTTTCACTGTCTGTTGATGCTGTGTGACGCGCGCGGCACGCGGCAAAAAATAGGCGAGACCTCTATTCTCTAGATGAGTCGCGCGTGTGACGGTCTCATGCAGGCAGTGTGGCTGCTCTAACCTGTTAACACGGACACCGAAATAAAAAACAACAGGTAACGCAGCCGCCACGCGCTCCTGACGTTCCTGGTGTGTCCGGGCTGTTACACTAAAGCAAATGCATGCACATACAGTACAGGTAACCGGGTACTGCGTTCTCCACTGATCAACATGCTAGCCTGCGATGTGATAAGCCAAAACCCAAAAAGCTGCTTTCAAACTCTGCAAGTAATCACAAACATTGTAATTGATTCATTGGACAATTGGTAACTCTGACGCAACATGACAACAACAGAGGCAACTGGCCGGTCACAACATCATTTATTTCCATGTCTCTTTCTTTATAATAAAAAAATCCCCTCCTCAGCAACGGTTCTGGTTAATGTGCTCAGTATTTAACCCGCCAACATGAAACTGATCGGGCCTGATGTTGAATGAACAGCTTCATTAGAGCCAATGATGAAGACTTAAGCTGCGGTGTCACAAGTCATCAGCCTCATGTTGCTGCAGATAAACACTCACACAAGGGTACATCTCTGTGCAAAATTTCAAATATTTTCTAATAACTATTCACTAGATAATAAGCAGGATTGCTGTCATCGCGGAAACCTAGTAACTCTTACGGCTTGCCTTTCAAAACTCAATTCAGATGTGACCTTGTTGACATAAAAGGACTTTTTCTACATAAATGTAAAATACTTAATTATTAATTCATGTGCCTTGAAGGGTTTTAGAGGTGAATATATCATTTTGAAGTAAATCACAAAACCATGGTATAATCACCATAAACAAATGGGACCAAATAAATGATAGATGTTTTTTAAAGCATTTGTACTGATACTGCTTGTGATTCTCAACATTGTAACACCTACATTTGAGTTGTTTTTATCAGGATTTTTCTTCTTCTTCTCCTTTTAATTTTTTTTTTTTTTACCCCAGACTATGTAAGTGAATAGTTTCACAGTTCAAAATAAATACAGTCACAACAACATTTTAAACACACAATTACAGTAATTCTTCAGACCCTTCGGTTGTAGTACACACACAGATTGGAACACAAATAAAAAATTGTAAAATTGTAAAACTTACCGTACGACAATGCAAGCTGTCCCAGCCCACAGGGAAACAAAGAGGGACATTACTCAGGCTTAGTTTGTGACAGTCACAACACTGACAGAACGCTTTTCTTGTGCTCTTTCTTCTTTTGACTGCCAAACACAGCTTGGTATATTCACGGTATAAAGTTGATATGGTGACAGTGTCAGCAAACAGTTGCCTGTTTTGCACATCCAGTACACACGGTGAAACATTACACTCACATGCATTTGCAGTCATGTGTCTGGCCACCTGATGAATAGTTAGTCCAATATTCACTCTCCTGAGTGGCACAGACTGGAGGTGGGATGCACCATCTCAGTGATCCTGTTTGCGCTGGCGTAAATTAACATGCTGGTGAAATCTGCAGAACCAGAGTGCAGGGGCCCCAAGTCCAAGTCTGGGATCCGCCAACCACCTATCCGCGCCTTCATGGACGACTTAACAATCACCATGGAGTCAGTGCCTGGAGGCAGATGGATCCTGCAAGGGCTGGAGAGGCTGATGGGATGGGCCAGGATGTCCTTCAAGCCAGAGAAATCAAGATTTCTTGGCTTTGAAGAAAGGCTGAGTGGTGGAAACGTTCCGCTTCTCTATCGCGGGAACACAGATCCCTACCATCTCGGAGAAGCCTAGGGGAAGATGTTTGACAGCAGCCTCAGGGATACAGTATCCATTAAGAACACCTGTGAGGAGCTGGATGGGTGGCTGAGAGATGTCGACAAGACGGGCCCTCCAGGAAAATTCAAGGCCTGGGTCTACCAACACGGGATTCTGCCAAGGATCTTGTGGCCACTGCTCTTCTACAAGTTCCCGATCTCCACCATTTCAGACCTGGAAAGGAGAGTCAGTCGCTACCTGAGGAAATGGCTAGGTCTACCGAGGAGCTTGAGCAGCATCGCCCTCTACGGAAACACCTGCAAACTGAGGCTCCCCTGCAAATCCATCGAGGAAGAGTTCAAGGTCTTGCATGCAAGGGAGGTGCTGCAGTACACCTGCCGAGTGTGAAGTAGATCGGATGAACGGTTCTCGAGATATGCAAAGGACACACACACACACACACACACACACATAGAGACAGACAGATTCCTTGCTTTATAGTTTAGATTGTTGAGAGCGGTGAAAATGAACCGAAAAAGTAAAGTTGCGGGCCAGAAAGCTAAAACAATGACCTAAAACGCTCTATAGAGCTGCAGAGTTGGGTGATACTTGTTGGTGGGTTCTTCACTAAAAGCAACACCTTTCACTTAGTTATTTGACACATTGCTAATATACAAATATTAATTAGTGCAAGAATTTATAAAGTCACAATAGCAACAACATGGCAGTAAGGCACTTATGATCTATTCTTATATCTATATTCATAATTATTTGGTCTTGATGGAGACACAAAGGACACGTTGATGAGTACCTAATGGCTAAAAGTCAACAAAACGTTCACATTGACAGAAGAGTTTTAGGCTTCCCAACAATAGCCCATACAGTATGCAAGGCACCATTTCATCAGGAGCCACAGGATTTTCTTTTGCAGAGGATTTAAGTCGATTAACTGTGATTGTATCCTCATGTTTTATTCAATTGCTTCACAAGGTTAAACCAACCTATTACATAAAAGAATAACCGGTGAATTTGGTAAAGACTGCCGTAAGTGTTCAACATGCTTTAATTGTATTTCTGTTTTCCTTTTAAATGTTATCTAATCTGGTACAATAATAAAAGCCTGTGTCTTGGGTAGGTAGATTAAAGTAGTGGGTATAAATCCATCATACGCGTGAGTGAACGAGACCCATGACAAATCAATTGGCCTAACTAGTTTTCTCTGCTTCTCTACAAACAAACATCATCAATACCAGCTCTCAGCCTGCTACTAAAACGACATCCGTGATTCACTTAAAGACGTCAGCCTCAAGTTACCGATCCCACTGCGGTGCCCGATTGTGTTCTTGTGTGCTGTTAAACAAGAACCGGGGAACGCCTATTAAAAGAAATAATTTGTGTTTTTACATATTATATACAGTATTTAGTAGCCTGACAGATTCAGTCGGTAAAATCACAGCATGTCGCTCTGTTTTGACGGGAACAGATTGCGTCTCGG
The DNA here is from genome assembly GCA_916700685.1 of Adelosebastes latens. Taxonomy (NCBI): domain Eukaryota; kingdom Metazoa; phylum Chordata; class Actinopteri; order Perciformes; family Sebastidae; genus Adelosebastes; species Adelosebastes latens. Next base: position 2,613 of record CAKAKR010032696.1, on the reverse strand, counting down.
AGCTGGGGAGCACTGGAGCAACTAAGTGTGTCTCTAAAAGCTTTCCACCATCTCTGTCAAAGCAGCTAATTAACAAGACAACAAATAGTGTCTGCAGTAAAGAGGGAAAGAGAGTTTTGTTGTACAGAGGGATAACATGATCCAGCTAATGTTTAAGTGTGGATGGCAAGCATTGATTTGAATGCGACGGTCATTAATTACACAACACTGGCAGTCATTAAATATGGATTATTGGGGTATGCACATAACATTATAAGCATTTATAATATGTAAGGATAATTCAGCTTTATTACAACTTTTTGTTTTTGCTAGTTTTCAGGAAAGACAGCCACATCTCTTCAACAAAGTCCAACGGGGCAAGAAATTGGAGGGTCCAGACGATTCAAGAGGTCAGCCACATTATCTAAAGCAAATTATAAAACTCAAAGTGGGCGTAACCGAAAAACTGTGTGCGCAGAATTACATCACATACAATTAAAAGTTTAACAGGACTTTGGTCTGTAAACTGGGATTGGATGTTCACAACTGATATGCAAGATAAGATTAAATAATGTGGGGCACACACGACATGACAATCAAGCTGATTATGGGCCCGATTCCAGGGCTTTGCTTTCCGGCTCAGCTTCCTCTTCACCACGACGGTCTGGTACTGTGCCCGTATAACTGCAGACGCTGCACCGAATCGCCTGTCCATCTCAGGCTCCATTTTTCCCTCACTCGTGAACAAGACCCCGAGATACTTAAACTCCCTCGCTTGGAGCAAAGACTCATTCCCCGCCCAGAGGGTGCAATCCATTGGTTTCCGGCAGAGAACCACAGCCTCATGGTTGGTTGGTTGGTTAAGTATGGAAGTTAGGTGACAAAATCTACTTAGTTAGTTTTAGGAAAAGATTGTGGTTTGGGTTAAAATAACTCCAGAAGTGCTTTAACTTAAGTACGGAAGTTATGTGACAAATAAATCAACTCTGACTTGGGTTAGGCGTTGGCCGCTCGCTATACTTCATGGTTCACAATTACGTGGATTACATACAAATTGATTTTGTGCTGACCATCACGAATAAATTTGTAATTCGTGTCTACGTACACAAATCAATACATTACATTTTGTGACTATTTCACGAACTGCTGGGCTGCTTGTTTCCAGATCAGTGAATCAGATTCAGATGTGCATGCTACGTGTAGATAGGAAGAATTTGCTTATAATTGTATAATCGGCCTGATCAATATACTCACTTGCTGGCGCCGCCCGTTCACATTGGGCTCGTTCACGGAAATCAAATGCCCGCCCACAGATTAATGTCTGCTGCTGGGTCTGCGAGGCAGAAATAGTACAGATACAAAGAGAAGTAAAATAAATAATAAGAGGTACCAGAGCAAGAGAAGACACCATATGTGATTAGCTGGAGGCAGTGGACACCATATGTTTGTATGTGAAATAAACAAAGTAAATGTATAGAATGCAAACAGAGCCTTTGTGTACCCACGAGTCATATAGATCCTGTTGCATTGCCTTCGATGGTGCTGGAATAACATTAAAAGAGATTTCCATTTGCCTTTTTTTTTACTTGGGTTGGGGGGGAACAACAAAGTCTAATTGGGTTAAGTGTTTGATACTCAATTGTTGAGATTTTGGGTCGAGTGTCGCTTTCAAACCCACATTCCAGTATTTACACACATGCTCGACGCTCACTCACTCACTCTTTGTAAGGAATCCAAGGCAACCAGTCTCATCCTGAATGTGAATGTTTTGTTTTTTGGGGGTTTTGTTGGAATATAATACCATCTGGTCAGTTTTCGTCTTAAATGCTGTGTAAAGGAAATTCAGATATTTGTTTCTAAACGCATTATAAATGTTGGAAAATTATTACTGAAAACATGTGCAAAGGCTGTGAACATTGTAGTACTGGATTGTGGAATTAGACTGTTAAACTGTTTTTGGCCAGTTTTGTGTTCAGGATTTTTTAGGCGGGGCTGAAATCATGGCTCGATGATGCAGTGGAGCCATCCTTAACATAACCCCACCCATCTTCAGAAACCTGGTTTTGAAAAGCCAAAAGAGAAACCCATGAATTTATCGAGGGTTGACTCGGCTAGCTCAGTCGGTAGAGCATGAAACTGGGCATTCGCACTTTTGTCACTGTTTTTGTATTGTATTTTTATGATTGTAATCCATCTCATGTCCTATGTATATCTATTATTTTTCTGTAAAAGAGGTCCGGGCGGGGGGCGCTATAAAGCTAGCTGCTTCACGCCTCGAGCCACCCTCGCCCCGAGCCTTTCCAAGCCGACCGACCGCCTCGGATGAAATGTGCCCAGCGTGGGCCGGCCGGTGCCGGGGAGGGGTCCTCCGAGGGGATCCTCCCACGCCGAGCGGACGTTCCTAACCCGCCAAGTTTAAACCCTGCAGACTGCACGACGGGGGCCATTACCGGCCTCACAACGTCCATGGGCTGAGCCTCGATCAGAAGGACTCAGGCCCCCGAGCGACACCAGGCAAGCGGTATTCCGTACGACACATTCCCCAATCCGCCCGTCGGACAGCAATTCGGCACTGGCTCTTCACTCTTCGCTCGCCGCTACTGAGGGAATCCTGACAGGCTGCACCTTCTCCTC
>CAKAKR010032695.1:0-13781 GCA_916700685.1 Adelosebastes latens | reverse complement strand
TGTCCTGTGCTTTTGCCCTGCGTGTTAGTAAATAGCCTACAGATACATTAAATTCTGTTTCTGTCATGCTATTAGCACTACTAGCTACTGGCCGATAGCCGGTTGTTTGGGAACGGAGACGTTAATACGTCCACCACGTTACAGGCTTACAGCATGCAGCCCATGGGTGTATTATAAGATAATAAAAGTGATGAATTACAGCCAATATATCCATTATTACAGCCACATACAGCTAGCAGGAAGCTGGCAGAACTGGATATGTCATATGAACGTGCAGGGCAGTGCAGTCCTGTGGTTCATTATGCCGAGGAAAATAACTCTGGATTCAGATATTATAATTTTACAACTTTTAGGACATAATGATTTAAATGAGGGCTATTTAAGTGTTTGTACTGGGAAGTTGGTTTACCTAAAAAAAATAATATCCTCTGATTTACAGACGTCTCTTTATACATTCATGGCTTTGGACTCATTGGCGCCACAGTTGGGATGTAGCACGACATGGAAGTGAAAGTTGTTGCCATAAAATAATCCTCTACCGATGTGATTGTGTTGAATATCATTTTGCAGCTCAGTGGTGCTTTAATGACAATGTGAATTGCAGCTGGACAGAGAGAGATGAGCTGAAGCCCAGCTGCTGCTCACAGCTATGTGTGAGGCTTTGACAAAAGTTCAATACCGAATAGAAATTTGTTGAGTCAGAAAAATACAAATAGGGACAAATCTCTGGGTTGCGATTATCCTGGCCATTAATCTGCCTTTTGTTTGTATTGTATTTTGGTGCTTCGCACCGTGGCTCGCTCTGTTCCCATGCAGAGTGTATTGAGCCCTGCAGAGGGACCAGTGGACCACATCCAGTGTGCTGAGCACAGGCAGGGGTTATCCCTGCTGAAGTTCAGCTCCTTCCCAGCTAGCTGTGACAGGGTCCATGTGGGTCAAAAGAAACCAAAACTAATTTTTTCCACTCAAACAGAGAGCCAAAACAACAGGACATTTTGGGGTCGTTCAGTCAATAAGCAATAAAAATGACATTGCATTGAAATATTGAACATATTGAATATTGAATATTCCACTATAATACATAATGATCTCTTTGTTTTACATTAGTGAATGTGTTTTATTTTGCTCCGATCCCCGGCTCTAAGGCCCAGTTTTTACTATACTGTGCTGCAGAGCTTGTAGGCCAAGCTGGTGAAATCCTCTACACAGAGCTCTCCCCAGACTCAATCAGCACTGCTCTCCTGCACAGTGGTGGGGTTTCATGGCAGTAGCATATCAGCGATTGGCATTTGATATCGCCGCTGCAGAACAGAGTCACATAATCCAGTTTGTGGCCAAAAAAAGAATAAAAATGTTAATTCAACTGCGGCCGAATAATCCCCTGAAATAACAAGCTTAAAAGCTAAAACCCTCCATAATTTTATCTGGAATCTTCCAAACACTGACACCACAATGACATCAAAGCAGGACAGGAAATGCATGGCAAACAAATCAATAGACAGAAGAGTCGCATTAAGGCTTAATTCGTGGCAAAGTGGAGCTTTAGGAAAGCTGTGGGGTTCAGCTTGGCCCGAGTACGATGCAGAGAGAGACTGAATCAGAGAGATCTAGCCTGCTGTGCCACTCATCCCATTGTGGTCTGGGGCCTGAAGCTGTATGTCAGAGAAAAAGTAGTTTTACACTTCAACTGTTTCTGTTTTATTTCCTCTTTACAGAGCAAATGTTAGGAGTCAGAGAGAGTATGCTCAACAAAAAATGCATGCTACCACACTAAACCTAAGATGAAAACACAAACTGTATTGAAAGGACAACCAGTACCACACATACTGAATTATAAATACTTCATCCCTCTAGCTCCTTTTTCACATCTCTGCTCACTCAACATTATATATGATATCATGAAATCTCCCAAGTGACTTAACATAAGGGCCTTTCTGCTCATACCATCCTCACATAAATATAATATGTAATACTTCCACACACACATCTCTTTACACTTTCATGCTCACGACATGATTAACCACTCTAAGATTGCAAAGACCTTCATTTCGATACAATCCTCTGGTCAGTTACTACTTCACTTCACTATGACTGCTACATGTATACAGTAGATAAAAAACTAGTTTTGTAGGCTCTCAACTTTTATTTAAAATATTTTATATTTCAACAGTTTGCTAGTAAGTGCTACATTTCTAATACCACATGCAAGTTTTAAGAAAGTGTGATTATGTTAACGGAAATATCATGGTTTTGGATGAGAAGATCAATACCACTCTCGTGGATAGGGCTGCAACTAACATCTATTATCATTGTCGATTATGTCGATTATTTTCTCGATTGATCGATTAGTCGTTTGCTCATTAAAATGACAGAAAATGTTGATCAGTATTTCCCAAAGCTCGAGATGACGTCCTCAAAATTTCTTGTTTTGTCCACAACTCAAAGATATTCAGTTCACTGTCATAGAGAAGTAATGAAACCAGAAAATATTCACATTTAAGACGTTCAATTTTTACTTTTTTTCTTTTCTTAAAAAATCACTCGAACCGATAAATTGATTATAAAAATAGTTGCCAATTAATTTAATAGTTGACAACTAATCAATTAACCAATTAATTGTTGCAGCTCTACTTATGTCCATACACTAAATATGAAGCTACAGCCAACAGCCATATAGCTAGTTTAGCATCAATCTTTGAAACTTAGGGGAACGGACAGGAATACACAAACAAAATATAATATGTTAATTAGTCAGCTTTAGAGGTCATAGTTTATGATTTTGTTTACCTTTGGACAGAGTCAGGCTAGCTGTCTTTATGCTAAGCTAAGCTAACCACCAGCTGCTAGCTGTAACCGTATACAGTATTTACCGGACAGATATAAGTGAGGTATCAATCTTTTTATCTCACTCTCGGCAAGAAAGTGAATAAGTGTATTTCCTAAAATGTTGAAGAACTATTATTTTAAACGAGTGCCAAAACATAACGATAAAAAAATGTGCTAGTAATCATGCTTTAGCTGCTACGAGCAGATATTGTCGGGAAAACAAATGAAATACATTGACAATAAACATTTAGTTACAGATACATTTGGTATCAAAGTTTTGTGATTTGCTACATTAATTAACGTTTCCTCATTAAGTTTATAATAAATAGAGGCATAACGGACCGTAGTTGATCTGTACGGATCCCCCCCCCCCATGGTTCGGTACGCATGTGAACCGCTGATTAATTACACAGTTTAACCGTCATAGTGTGAAATAAAGTTTTACTGCCAATCGTTATTGGAGAATATTCATTAAAAATATGCTATTGGGAGATTGGCATTAATGCTTTCTGGTCGCTGATCCCTGATAATGCGACATTATGAACAACAAATCTGTGTTGAAATCAGCAGGAGGAGAGTTATAGTTCACATTGGCAGCACCGGAGCAGCTAACGTACAGAAGTTACATTATGGTGCGTTCATGCGTTTATTCAGTAAAAATTAGTATTGGGTGAAGGTAAATTGGTAACATCATGATGTGTTCAAATGCAATCTTGTAAAATGTAGTTTTTGTCGAGAAACTTGAATAAATCCAGTTGTTTGAAGGAGATTTTTTTCACAGCAATATAAAATAGATAACAGAGAGGGAATTATGACCTGTTTAACTTCCTAACACTAGCTCTAAGCAGCTTATAATACATCATTTGAACTACTATTACCAAGATTTTTATTATCAATAAAAAATACAATCTTTTCTTATCACATGAATTGTGTGTTTTTATGCAAATAACCACTATTTTTGACTATAACAAAGTAAAAGGATAACATTTAAATTGAAAAACAACAACAAAAACGATCTGTATCGGCTCGTTGACGATCGGCAATCTGTATCTGTGGCAAAAAAAAACGTGATCGGGGCATCTCTAAAAGTTATATTTGCTCCCTTTTTTTTCTGCTGATCCGATCTTTGACTCAAAACCGCGATACGATCTGAACCGTGAGTTTTGTGATCCATTGCACCTCTAATAATAAACCTAATCCGTGCAGCATTCCTCAAAATGCATTTGCTGTTGCAAATTAGTAGTAGCCTATATAATTATAATTTCTAGGTGACGGGTTTGGCAAAAGACATTAACCTTGCTGTTGAAGACACAATCTCACTGAAACAACTTGTTCTCTGGGTAATTTATTGCCCAGGTTTTTCTGACAATAGTGGTATTTTTACCTTTTGAATGTGTCAGTGCTCGTGTTGATACCTCAGCATTTTGCAGAGAGAAGTGTCAAACAGAGCCACATGGTCTCAATGTGGTAATTAGCGATGGAGGGCTGTAACCCTGCCTCACTCAAGGACACAGCACCCACAGTATCACCAGCTCTCTCTCTTTCCACCTTTACAAACGCCTCCATTGCTCTCCCTGAATGTTGCCTGGGGGACATTGTTGTGAAATGGAGCTTCATTATTTGATTTTTATCTGAATGCTACATCGGTCCATATTGGATCTGTCTCCATGTAGGCGCTGCAGCAGCACAGAGGAAATGAGTGATACATTACAGTAGGTCATTTCATCCTTCACCTCAACCCTCCTTATGGCCCGTTATGCTTTACATACATATTCAAAGCACATGCTGAAATGGCTTTTGAGGCTGAAAACAGGAAAACTGAGGGAGATAGTATAAGATTAATGTGAAGAAATCCATGCATTCTCATGAATACGGTGACAACCTTTTTCTCCAGGACGGTGAGATATGGTGTGCAGCACATACATCAAAAAAAGGATCCGAATTTTGCTCATTTTGCATCTGGTCCTCAGAGGACTGCTCTAATAAGACTGAGTATTCGGCACTTTGAGCTCCGTGTAGTCTGAGGAGAAGATGAGGCATGAGGAGATGGATTAGCTGGATGTTCAGCTACACAAGAAAGCCTTGTCATCCTGAGCCACGGCTGGCAGGGACCTCACATCCTCCCAGAGACTGCAGTGGTATACAGTACAAGTAGTAATTGGCTGAGGAGTCCCAGATGCTAGATGGCAGGGCGGGCTGAGGTGAAAGGAGAGGCAAACATGGTAATAAGTCAAAGCTATTATTCCAATCTCATTAGTCCCTTACCTCCAGTCCTGCGGAGTCAACTTAAGAGTCAAAGAGAATATGTCGACAATTGATTTAAATATAGCTTTGCTCATTACGCCTCAGCTTCCAAGTGTCATGTTGTTGCTTGAATGTATTTTGTCAAGCAAAAATATTCTGCTTTTTCTGCAAGAGGTTGAATTTATTGTAATTGTTGGGATGTATTTTGTGAGAGACACAACAGATCCACTTTTGAGAACAATTGACAAAAACATCAAAACTGCATTTCAAGTTTGCAAAAGCATGCTCCAAGTTGTGTAGTGTACTCAAAACTCTCAATACAATCAACAAAAATCACATTGTGGTGTCTACAAAGAAAATGGCGTCACAAAAAAAACGATTAATTCAAGACAAAAAAAATAATAGTAAATAAATAATAAATGAAAATAAAACAGTACATCAAATTGTGAGAAATAGAATATTTCTTTCTTTCCAAATATTTGCTATTGTTTTTTTTATTTTTGCAGACATAGCAAAGGTCATCAAATCAAATGCACAACATAACTGAGTGTCCGTGAAAATAAAAACCCTCCCCCCTACCCACCCCATGTTGGTCTTGGTCACACGACAGAAAAGAAAAGAAAAAATAATAAATAATAAAATAAAATCATTTAAAAAAGTAAATAGAAAAAATGATAATAAAAGAGAGAAAAAATATATTAAATTAAATAATAGATTTAGCTTAAAAAGAAGAGGAAATAAAATGAAGTTAAGCATAATGTTAAGTAAGAGTAAAATAGTAAAGACAATAGTATTGGTTGGAATTAAGGTAAGTGAGCTGGAGAGAGACAGTGTTAGTGTTAGGCCATAATTAAAGAGTTGGAAAGGAGTAGTGAAGATCCCTCTCTCCTCTCTCTTCCTGCACAGTCAGTATCAGGAGTAATAGTGAGGTCGTTGATATAGACCAGTAGAGGACTTCAAGTTCTGTAGAAGGATTCCAGAGATCCTTTCAGAGAGAATCTTAACTTTTCCAATCGTAAGCGATGTCAGATATCCTGTATCCAATGGATGCAGAATATTTATTTATCTGGTTCACACAGTACCTCCAATCATTTAGTGGATTTACTGGAAAAAGCGAGAAAGTGGACATCGAGTTAAAGAGTACCTACTGTATTGTGCTTATTTCCAGGTGCATACTTGCATTTTGGGTTTCTACTAGAACACGTTTACATGCTTTAATGTTCAGAAAACGCTTTACTTTTCTCATACCAGCTGTGCTACAGCACCTGTTTTCACCCTATGTCTGAAACGCTCTGGTCAGCTGGCCCACTCTGTTGTGATTGGTCAACCGAACCAAACTCTTCGGACTCCTCTCCAGCTCCGCTCTAACTAGCTTTGTTTGAGGGCGTGCCAAACTAGCTGCTAGGCAGGTATTATGCAAATGTGTTACTTAGTGACATCACCACGTTACGGAAGAAAAGGCGGGACTTCAAGCAAGGCGTTTCAGGAAGTTCAGGAGCAGTGTTTCTGTAGGGGAGAGTAACTCCCTTTGGTGTGAACTTTGGGCTTTGTAACTTTGCAGACCTCTTACATGCAGAAAAAAACTATATAACACACTAAAGGAAAGGGAGAAAGCACAAAAGCATAATAGGTCCTCTTTAAGATTATCAAGCTAATATATCCCGGGTCAAGAATGAACTTTTAAGCTCAATTCCGAGGTGGTCCAAAAATAAAAACTAAATTATAGTTTTTCAGATGCACTTATGCCAACTGTGCGCCAACTCAACAAATAAAGTGAGACTTCAAATGCTTTCACTCGACATCTGTTGATTTCTGGTTTTCCTCACTTAATCTGGAAACATTTACTGTACGACAAGTGAAGGCAGTGAGTGCAGTAGACTTCTGCTCATAATCTTGTAATGAAGAGAAATCTGCTCCGACCTGCTCTGTTGGCTCATTCACTGTGTGAAAATATGCAGAGGCACTGCATAATCAGGATGAAGTGTCATGTGAGCAGACACACAAGGTTGGTTACCGCTATCACTGTGTCTCATAGAATGGGAGCAGGGAGGGAGAAAATGCAACTGTGAAGCATAGGGGTGTGTGAATACATGCACATAACTTTGTTATATTGGAAAATATGAGGCTTCATCATACTGTAGTGCAACAGCTGACATTCATCCACAAATACCTCATGTCTATCTGCATTCATTAAAGTGAGGAAATCGATGAAAATAACGTGGTGATGGAAGGTAGGCAGTTGTTATTTTTAGTTTCTGGTGTGTTCAGGGTTGTAACAGTATACCAGTATCAAGGTATATCATGAAAGTTGACGATTATCATACCGTGTACATTTGCTTAAGGTATTGATTAAAACTGACATAAGTGAGTGTGTGAGTTAAATATACAGACAGGAGTAGTCTTGCTGCGCTGTCGCACACTTACGGTATATGTTCATTGTTAATGATCATTATCTTAAAAGCTCACAGCTGATGTTATCTTTCATTCAGCAGTTTATTAAATGCTATAGCGCTGCTGACATGTAAACTAACATGCTTCAGTTATATAACATATTAAAGTTGCTATTTTTTTTATCAGGTTTATAATTCTGTTTATTGTAATTCTGTTATCTAATTTAGCTTGGAGTTTTGAGTTGCAGTGACCGTCTATGTTCGAACAAGCAATACAACTGTATAAACAATTTAAAATGGGCAAAGATTTACTTTAAATCTGTTATATATATATTTCAGATGCCCTCATACACACTGCAACAAAAAAGATGAGAAGGGTGTCAATTGTTAAAAAAAAGAGCAAAATGACCGCACACAGACACAATTATGGTGCTGTGAATTACAGGTATGGGGAACCTGTCACAGGTGAAACCCCTACTCGTAGCGTGGCCGTTCGCGCCGCTTGGACTGCAGTTCTCATACAGAAACACGGGAAACAAAGGAAAATGTGGTCAGTTCGCAGCATCGATTAGTACTTTCAGCACAGGGCACAAAGTACCATTTGTGATGTCACTATCACATAGACTAAACAATAAAACTCTATAAAGGGAAGATGTCAATGACACCAAGAAAAATGTGGCTACTTATATATTATAACAACTATGGTGGCTTAGTAGGGACATTTTCACTACTGGCCACATTCAGTATATTTCGTCTGTCATTTATATCAAGACATTGATTTCTCCCTGATCAAACACCTACAGTATCAAATTAACAGGATGTTATAAAGTCAGCCTTTACATTAGTGCTTTCATTGAGGAATGGCAAGTATGTCAGAAGATAAATTATAGATATTCTGAACCCGCTGCACAGGTAACCAACCTGGTACATGTACGTCTCCGTCGCATGTGACTTCATACTGTTTGCGGAGTCGAGCGTTTTGTAACTCTGCATATTTTCACACAGAGAACGAGCTGACACAGCAGGAGCAGATTTCTCATCACTGTGATAAAACTTGAGAATATTGTCTCCAGATGACTCAATTTAAAATCTCCACTTGTCTGCACTTGAGGTAAATGCTCTGCAAACTGTGACTTTCTTTGTAATCGTTCTGTCAAAAGAAAAAGCGAATGCATCTGAAGTTTTTAATATTGCATTTGTAGGATTAGAACAAAGCTGAACAATGAAGAAAATGTGGCTTTCTATAAAATAAGTATCCAAAGAACAGGATCAGGCACAGTGTCTATGTTAGGGTTGCCGCTAATGACACATAATCTATTGACTAAACTATCAACTATTTTACCGATTTATCGATTAATGTAAACGATTAATTTTCCTCCCCAAAAAATCTAATTGAACATTTAATTGAAGTTCATTTATTTTTGACAAACTGTATGCCATTGTGAAATACAGCACAAAACAAAATGTAATCAAAGGTTAACTTATTAAAGTCCAAAACTGTAGGTTGATATGCGACATGCCAAAAATATGTTCCCCATATTCTTACAGTATGAAGTGAGTAGTGGTGTAATATAAAATTATTCTGTATTGGGAGCATTAGTTGATATTGGTCTGTAATCTTAGATAAAGATATTATAATAGAATATCAAAATATGCTCCCCATATTCTTACAGTACACTCACCCCTGATCAAAATCAATAGACTCTGCTATCGATTCGCGCGACGGTAGCAAGGCAGCATAAATCGTGAGAACATGCCGGCAGAGATTTGGGCGGCAATTTAACATAGTATAATAATTTCTAAGGTAGGAGGCAGACCACTTTATGGCGTTATGAGTGTATTTAGCTCATAAAGCCATAAATATTCTGTTTTTCGGTTTAGAATATTGATGTCAATGCATTTTCAGTGTCAACATCATCGATTACACCGACAAATCGCGGCAGCCCTAGTTTATGTACAGTGTCCCTTGCAGTGCAATGCCCCTGCAGCAATATGCCTTGCTCAATGGCATCATTGTGGCTAAATAATACTACCTAGTAAACAAACGCTCTTGTCAGTGGTCAGCTTCGCTACTTCTACACCAAACCAGAGGGAGATAATTTAGCAAGCCTTGAAGTAACCCAAAAGGCATATTTCCTAGGGGTGTAACGATACAGTACAGTACATCACTTTCCATGGTTCTGATACGATTCAATGACTTGAAAACGATTTAGTAACTTTTTTTTGGCCAAAACTTCAATCAGTGTGACTGTGAAATAAATACCTGGATACTGGACAGTGCAGGTTAGGATTCCTCAAAGATTTTCTTGTAAGGGAATCAGGGATGAATTAATTATGAATATAAACAAGTAAACACAACGATGAATGGCAAATACATACACCTTTCATTTGAAAATAATAAAAAGTGCAACTTCAGGACCCGCTGCTTCAGTTCTCAAGATACAAGGCAGTGCAATATTTAACAAGAAATAAAATAAACCAACTTCTATTCAAGTAAAATGAACAGTGGTTTAACCACCTGCTTCTGTTCTCATTTTCAAAATAAACGGTAGAGCAGTACCAAAACCGAATATTGGCGTCTCAGTAGGTGCGTGGAAAGATTGGTCGTGTTGCTGTTGTATTTTATCTGGCCTTTGCATATTCTGCAAACAGTGAGCGATTTATCGAGGACTTTTGTACAAAAGCCAAAATGTGAAGGACAACTTGCCGAGTACCTGTCGATGTATTTGGATCGTGGGAATATAAATCGATACATCGATGTAGTAGATGAATTGTTACACCCCTAATATTTCCTGCTAAATAGTCCACCCATAACGGATCCATTTGTTATGTTATTATGTATTCCATAGCACTGAGCAGAGGGGGAAATATCCTTGAACACAATTTAAGGTAAAGAGCTGGAAGAAAATAGCGTTATACGCAGACATTAAATATGCATCCTGTCATTCATCCTAGCTCATCAGTCTCACTGCAATGCAATAAAGACAGAACAATCTTCATTTCACCATGATGAGCCTAAATAATTGAAACAGTAGCTATTTGTTTCAATCTGGCCTCTACTTTCTCAATTTAAGTCTGGGAAATGTGCTGTGACAGATACGTAGCTCACATCTCCTGTTAACTGATAGCACAGCAGAGCTATATTTGTAACATCAATAATACAGCTAGAAACTGGTCTTCAAAGGCTTATTGGACTCATTAACTCTGATATTGGGATGTAATGGAAAATCGTGTACCAAGGTTGCTCTCTCATTCTTAATGTCTCCATACCTGCTGTAATATATTTGGAGAGACACCGGTGAAAGTTTCCAAAGTTTAAAAGTAATTTCAAGATATTATTTTGATGATGATTTTTATGCAGATGGAGTTGTGGCGGGATATTTTATTATTCTTTTTTTTTCGGTTAAACTGAGCTTTTCATGGCATCCAGTCTTCACTACTGTTGTAGTCCAGTCATGAAACAACTCTGCACCTTTATATGGGCTGAAGCTAGCACCTCTAATAGTTTTTGTAAGTGCTTCCACTCTGATTTACAGTACAGTATGTCCAAGACCAGTGTGTCAACATACTGTTGAAACTCTCAAAGACAGAGCAGTTCCACTCCTGCGGCATTTGACCGTGCTTCGGACATGTTCCCCTGCACCCTGACCCACGCTGACACCCCTAGAAAAAATACAACAACAACAACAACAGTGACAGCAGAGTCAACCCAATGATGAGGAGTTCAGCACAACAGAGGGTTTATCGCCTGAAAAAACAACCCTGTCTCCTAAAAAATATGTTCCCATACAACGAAACTGCATTAGGAATTCTGTTTCAAAGAAAATATGTATTTTGTCGCAGATTCCGTTTGTTTTTGGCGTGTCACAAATACGTTTGTAATGATAATACGCGGAAGTCCACGTTGTGAGGGGGTCGGGTGGTGGATGGTTAAAAAAACACAAGACTTTCGCACTTTCAGGAGACCGCTGTTCGTGTGAATTTGAGCATATCTGTTATGCTAAATGCAGTACCTGTGAGGGTTTCTGGACAATATTTGTCATTGTTTTGTGTTGTTAATTGATTTCCAATAATGAATATATCCATACATTTGCGTAAAAGCAGCATATTTGTCCACTCCCATGTTGATTAGAGTATTAACTACTTGACTAATCTCCCTTTAAGGTACATTTTTAACAGATAGAAAATGTGCGATTCATTTGCGAATAATTGCAATTAACTATGGAAAATCATGTGATTAATTGCAATTAAATATTTTGATTGATTGACAGCCCTGGTGTATATATATACTTTATACACACATACTAACTAGGTTATGCCCATAAACAGTCTTGTGTACACACGTTGACTTCATCTCATCTACATTTAAAAGTCAGTTCAGCCACATGACAAAAACATATTTTCTCACTTACTGTACCTTCAGTGGTTTTTGCTGTATTTGTTATTTGAGATTTGGGTTTTCTGCTTCCAACCCAACATAATGGAGGTGAGTGGAATTTCGTTAGTGGTGCTCACAGCATTGAAAAATTATATTTAGAAAAAAAAATCATTTTAATTGGAACTTCTTTCTACTGAAGAGACAGTTCAGATGAAAACTGTTGACAGCACGTTCTGTTTATTATCCAGAGTAATGGGGGAAATATGATTTTTCTCATTTCGGTTTGAAATCATTCCTTTGCATCTTTATTATTCTCCTAAATTTATTGGAATAGAAATTCCATATTTGCACATTTGAAATACAATAAATCTGTGCTGAGGAAGTCTCTCTCTTTGGAAACATTTATACGACAGACTGAGATTAATTCCTCTCATTTACTCTCATTTGACCATGGGCACTCATATCCGAAAAGACCTTGTGTGTTAATTATGAGTTGAACACAGCTACAATGTGCTACTCCTGTGTTTGTTGATGAAGGCATTTTCCTGGTATTGACTCCTAATAATACCCGGGATCTTGATGATAATGAGTAAAAATTGATTGTGGCACATATTGATTTCAGAGGCTTCATTTCACAATTGCAGAGTCTTGAAAAAGCTGTGAGACGCAGGAACAGATAGAGAAGCCATTTAAAGCCCTGATAACACTTCTTACAATCAATAGAATTCCATTTACAAAACAAGAGATCGGTGCCGCAGTTAATTTCATCATGAAAATACCATCTACAGTTGTCAGTCAATGTGACAAAATCAACCTATGTGGTTATAATACCCCAAAAGAATACCTGAACTTGACACACCTGATTGAATGCACATTACAGCCTCAAAAAATGATGTTCCTCGATCCCGTTTCTGTTTAAAGATCGTGTTAGCACAGTCGCACTAGTAACACTGATCATTATGACCATGTTTATTCATGTAATATTAATTATAAACCAAAACCAACAAACAGAAAGCAGGCAGAATATAGTTCAAAATGCTGGAACATTAGCATGTGATGCTACAAAGTCACAGATTACTGTGAGCGGGGAACTAACGCAGTTATTTATTTAAGAGCAGTTTAACAGTCTGACTTTCATTTCTAATGATACACTCTTTCCACTATGAATGAAACAAGCAGCACTGCAGGGGACGAGACTCATTAAAGATACAGAAATGTCTGCAGGCCAAACTATTTTTCTCTTTTGCAAAGGAGTTTTACATGAGTACAAACTCACTGCAGCATTATTGGAACAGCAAGAGTCTGTAAAAATACTTTATTCTTGGTTTGAGTATGTTGATATAGTTTTCACTTTGTCCAAGCAGCCTTAAAGGGATAGTTTGGGTGTTTTTACATCCCCAGTTTGGAGAAGCAGACAGGAGTTACCGCACAGGAGCAAAACATATTTTAGCCACCTAAAAACAATCAATATCAGTTTAAGTGTACGCTATATTTAGAATATTTTCACTGCTTTATCTTGCCGTCAGACAGCTCTTTCCGACGGGGAACTGAACTGAAAGTGGAACTCACCTATACTCTTTTCAAAGCCACCAGACTCCGTTGACAAAACAGTATCGATAGTTTCACTTTCAGTTCAGTTTCCCGTCAGAAAATATTCTAAATATAGCGTGCACTTAAAGCTGCAGCAGGTAGAAATGGAGCAAATATGATTAAAGAAAGTTATTTTTATAAGACGGTCACTATATCCTGACAGTAGTGTATGAGACAGGTAATCTGAAAAAAATCATGTGCGTCCAGTGTCCTCCAATTCCACAGACCGGAGGCAAACAACCAATTAGAGCCGAGCTGGAGTCTGCCATCTATCAGCAGCTGTCAATCACTCGTGAACTCACAGAAACATCTTGTAGTGTACTGTTTAGCTGTGAAATGATAAAGTTTGCTCT
>CAKAKR010032694.1:0-16077 GCA_916700685.1 Adelosebastes latens | reverse complement strand
CACACACACACACTCACACTTCAACACAGGTGGGGCGTGATAATCGCTAGTCCAGTTGGGGCTCTGCCAGGTGGCAAATTGCATTCTAGTGCTCGTATGTGCAGAAATAGATGTTTTAGCTTCATTATGACCCAAAATGCCATTTCAGCAGATTGACACTTGACTCTTTTGTCTCTGTCGGAGCCGCTAACAAACCCAGTTTTGCATCCCGACGCACCTGCAGCCGTTTAAAAACACTCTAAATGCTGAAATGATTTTTTTCCGCGCCACATTTTTGCCATATTGTCTTCTCTTTTGCCAAATGCGCTTAAGCTAAGGCTGATTTCACTGGATTAAAAGCGGCAATGACTGCCATATTGATTTAATTCTCAAGGGAGACAGCAGATGACAGGGGATAGGATGGGAAGTGTGTGTGTGTGTGTGTGTGTGTGCGGGTTGTAACACCCTTTCTGACCTTTCCCAGCTTAGTTTTACAGCCGGAACTGTACATCTGATCTAATACTATTTTCCTCTCTCCTCCTCTTTTTCCTCGTGTGTCTCTCTCTTTTGCCCATCCAGAGCACCACTGCCAGCTTCAAAGAGCAGTGTGGGCTCCCCACGGTGGCCAAACTCAAGCAGTGCATCCAGAGCCTGGCCACCAGGCTGCAGAGCCCCGAGGGCGCCATGGGGGCCACCATGGTGCTGAAGGGGGGCTACCCGTGTCTGGAGCCTCTGGTCAACCTCTCAGAGCCGACGCGCAAGCTGCTCACCGCCTACGACACGGTGAGTGAGACAAGGGGAAACTGCTTTCTCACCCTTTTGTCTGCATGGTAGACTTCACCCACATGTCCTTTAATTAAAGGAGGTAACCGCTATTTTCTAGTTAGATTTGTGAGAGATAAATGCTTGTTCTCATCACTGATTGGAAAGAATAGTTCTACCTGAGAAAGTTGTGAATACAACGATGAGGCTGGCAGTACTCTCTGTTTTTCTTAATGTCATCAAACTCAACTAACTGGAATCGTCTCTGTCCCATAGTTGCTCCATTGTTCTCCAAAACTGCTAAATACACATCAATGAACCACACATGCACATGGGTGACTTGTTCCTTTGTTACAATGAAAACACACTGTAGTTTATTTTGGATCAATCCCACATACACCAATAAATAGTCACCAGTGCACCAAATATGTAGCCTATTAAAGGAAGAGTGTGTAGGATTTCGAGGGATCTATTGGCAAAAATTGAATATAATAATCAGAACTATGTTTTCATTAGTGTATAATCACCTGAAAATAAGGATCGTTGTGTTTTCGTTAGCTTAGAATGAGCCCTTCATATCTACATAGGGAGCGGGTCTTCTTCACGGACTCCACCATGTTTCTACAGTAGCCCAGAACGGACAAACCAAACACTGGCTCTAGAGAGAGCGTTTCACGTTTTTACGTTACCTGAAGGCCACTGTAGTTCTCCAAACTACATGAAACTGTTAACGTGAGCCGCAGAGTACAAAACCGCGGTACCACCAGCCGCCATCTGACTTCCGTTGCTCCTAAAGTATTATTGTTATTATGGTGAGGATGACCTCTGAGCGAGGTGAACAGCGTTACCACGGTTTTGCACTCAGCAGCTCACGTTACCTCAGTTTTACACACTGTACCTTTAAATGATAACATTTATGAATTATACTCATAAAGTACTGTCTTGTTCTTTTAGTTCTTCTAGTAATTTTACGTTATTAAAATGACTTCATTACTGAATGGCAGGTCTCTATGTGCTCTGTGTTCAGTTTAAAATAAAACACAACTGGGTTAATAATACAATATGCACATTCATAAGCTCAGTTTACTCAGAAATTGGCTGCTTTTCCTAAATTTTGTCTCTCAAGTTTGGTCAAAATGTATTCCATCAGAAAGTTTTAAATTGTGTTCTCTGATACCCAACACTGTATTACTCAGTGTGCACACACACACACACACACACACACACACACACACACATGCAAATGCTGTCCCGAGGCATTAAATATGCAAAAAGACACTCTGAGGCGACATGCATGAAACAGTCACCCACACTCCTCCTCACACACATATACACACACACACACTGGCTGCCAGCTGTGTCTCCTCCTACTCCATCTCCTCCTGCATCAGATCAGGACGAATCTCTCCCACCTGTTTCAGCGCTCGGCTATTACACCTACACACACCTCAGTACAGAGAGTGCTTCATTTGCTAACTATCACGTCAGTGGAGCTAATGATGTTTGCGTGTGAACCCAGCGAATGTGAGCCCAGCAGGTCAGTGTCAGGAAGCCACAGTTGGTGTGATCTCCAGTCGTACATCACACCTCTTTCAGCCTCTCTGGGCGCACAAACACACACACACACACACACACACACACACACACACACACACACAGACACACACACACACACACACACACACACACACACACCAGGCTTAGTCATCACACACTCAGCCTCCTCTCTCCCATCTCTCTCTGTTCTGCTGCCCTGCAGCCAGTCGTCTGTTCTTTTCTTCCTTCCACTCGTTTATTTACTCAGATTCTTCATTCAAAACAAACTTTATGCTCTGTGTTGCTTTCCAGCTCTGAGCCAAATCAATCCCACTTGTCCTTTTGCACTTCAGAATCAGGTTTATTGCAAACTAAGTTTTCACATACAAGGAATTTGCCTCGTTATCTTTTAGTGTAGGGCTGCAACTAACGATTATTTTCATTATCGATTAATCTGCCGGTTATTTTCTAGGTTGATCGATTAATAGTTTGGTCTATAAAATGTCAGAAAATAGTAAAAAATGTCCATCTCAGTTCCTCAAAGACCAAGGTGATGTCTTTAAATGTCTTGTTTTGTCAGTCCAAAACCCCAAAATATGAAGTTTAATATGATATAAAACAAATAAAAGCAGGAAATCTCCATATTTGCGAGGCTGAAAACAGCATTTTCGTTGCAGCTCTATCTTGGTGCATAACAATAAACATAGTAAGAGAAAAGGAAAAGGAAGTACTACAAAAGTCAAGAATCATAAATGGAGAATATCTTTATATGAAATATATTACATATTTCCGTCATTATCAGCCTGACATAATTTGGTATTTTTTTTTAAACTTAAAGGGATATATTGGGTGTTTTGAAGTGGGGTTGTATGAGGAACTTATTCAAAGTCAGTGTAGAAGCAAAGCAATGTACTGCTGTGGACGGGGCCGGCAGCAAAACTTATTTTTGACACTTAAAAAAAGGCCCAACTAAAAAAATCAATATCAGTTTAAGTGTACGATATATTTAGAATATTTTCACCACTTTACCTTGCCCTCAGACAGCCCTCTCCGACGGGGAACTGAAGCCGTTGTATCCATCTATGCTCTCGCCAAAGTAACCAGACTCCATTGAAAAATCCTGTAATTTTACCTTGCAGAACACGGGGGTTGCTGGTCTACCGCTGTCTCGATCGGTTAGTTTGTTTGTGTTATTGTGCGACTTTGGTCTATCCAAACTAACCAACGTCACACAATAACACAAACAAACTAACTGATCGAGGCAGCGGTAGACCCGTAACTCCCGTGTTCTGCAAGGTGAAACTTCTGTTTTTTTCAATGGAGTCTGGTGGTTTTGGCGAGAGCATAGATAACGGCTTAAGTTCCCCTCGGAAACATAGACTGTAAAGCTGTCTCAAGGAGAGGTAAACCGGTGAAAATATTCTAAATATAGTGTAGACTTAAACTGATATTGATTTTTTTAAGTGGGCCTTTCTTTTAGTTGGCTAAAATAAGTTTTGCTGCCGACCCCGTCCACAGCAGTACATTGCTTTACTTCCGTGCGGTAACTCCTGTCTGCTTCTCCAAACTGGAGGCGTGCCGACCGTCATCTACTGTAGGTAATACACTGACTATGGATAAGAACCTCATATAACCCCACTTCAAAACACCGAAAATATCCCTTTAAAGACCCCTCGTACTATTAAAACTAAAGCTCTGTGGGTTTGAACAGTGCTTTCTTTAAAACAAGCCTAATAAGTTAAACTTTCTTCCTGTCTCTGCAGATGATCGCCGCCCAGAAACAGCTGATTGAGAACGCGGATGCTGTTCAGGAGAGGATCGCCCAGGTGCAGAGAGAAGGTAAAGAGCACAGCGAGAGACGGATGACGATGACATGAAGCGATAATGAACTGAGAGGAAACGGTTTTGATGAGCTTTCATGACTAAAACGACTTCAGTAGACGATATGCCCGAATCCTAAAAATTCCTCAAATGAGCAGCTCTGAACATCAAACAGCCGAAATTAATGAGGGCGACTCCTCAGAGAATCTGTCAGTAAACAACTTTACACGTGGAGATCCAGCACTCGCTGGTGATTTTGACACTCTCAAACTTTTGTCAGTACGGATTTATAATTAGCAGAAAAACCAAAGGCGCTGTCATGGTTGTACTTTATGAAATGACACATTTGCAAAAAAAAGTATCTCTGCTTGAAATGTTGTTTACAATAAATCTGCACTCCTAAGTTCTGTCTTGCATTAATATTTAGGATTCTCTAAGCAGTTTCAGGTGTAATGCAGCTGTATGACTGCAGTGAAAAGATAGCATCTACACAGCCAAACCTGTGTATTATTAGACTCTCGCTGTCTTAGATAGCTCCTGACCTTTAACTGTCAGTGTAAATGTCAGGAGGGATGGCTCTTTGCTGTTGCATAAATATGTAAATCCACTATCTGACAACCAATCCATCAAGATACGTTGTTGACACTTGCCTCTGGATATTTTTTGTCAGTCACAGAAATAATTCAAGAAAATCCCTCTCACACACTTGACATTTATATTTTTCACCTGAATTTGAATTGTTGATGCCCACCCACTGCTATAAATGCAAAGCTCCTGTTTGTTTTTGTGTTTCTGCAGGAATGGACTTCCACGAGGAGCTCTCTCGGCTCGGGGAGAAGGAGGGACTGAAGGGACGCAAGCTGAGCAAAGCTGTGGAGAGTTTCACCTGGAACATCACCGTGCTCAAGGTACTCATAATGCAACGTATCCTCATACAACCGTTCGGGATGTCTTACTGATGCCTCATTTTTGGTGCGTTCTTCTACGAATGTCCAGCAACACGTGTCAATATCCGCTTACATACAGTTTTTTCAAAATAAACTTCCATCTTGACAGGAAACAACTTGGTTAGGTTTAGCAAAAGATTTTGATTTAGGTAAAATAACTACGGAAGTGATGTTACTTAAGGACGGAAGTTAGATGACAAATGAATCAACGTTGACTTCTAGTTTCACACGGGACATGGACAGCGGTCTCCTGGGCGAAAGTCCGGTGTTTTTTGACCCACCCATCCACCCCGACCTCCTCCCTACGCGATGTTTGTCGCTCTTTATACTCCCTGGTTCACGATTACGCGGATTACATACAAATTGATTTGATTTGATAGATAAATACGAATTACAGTGCATTAGTTTTCATAGGTATAGCTACGAATGGTGTTTGAGAACAGCCTGCATAATGATATCATAACTTTCAGAATTTACAGGATTAATTTGATAATTTTCTTGTCTTTTTCTTCCGTTTTATCGTAACTGACACATCCGAGACTCACTTGTAAAAGAGAAGCTGATACTGTAATGTTTAGCTAATTTAATCAGAACTCATAAATAAGGCTGTAAATTTACTTTGAAAGATGTTTTTCTTCCATGTTTCAAATTTAAGGGTCAGAGCGATCTGTTGCGAGGAGCTAAGATGGATTCTCTGGATGCCCTGAGGCAGCTGGCCCTGGCCTGTGAAGCCTGTGGACTCACCTCCTCGTCTTCGTCCAACTCCTCATCCTCCACCTTCTCCACAGCTGAGCTGCACTACTCCTCCCACCCTCTGTCTGGCCGCCGGAGCAGCACACACGGCAACGGACGCATCTGACGACGGAGAAGATAACAGAGAAGAGGAGACATGAGAGCGAGAACGAGGGTGTAAAAAAGCACCACGGGAGACTTTCTCTCTGGCAGAGTGTATCCCTTTATACAGTGCAGTATGATGTGTCTAGACTAGCCTAGACCAGAGCAGTATATCTGTTAAAGCCTTACGGTGAGTTCATCAACTTATCACTGAAGGTCCCGGCCTGCAGAGAGGCTTTTCATGAATGTCGTAACTCCGCCGCGGAAAAGCAAAAGACAGACTCTCCACACACGGGTTCTTGAACTTTCGACGGCTGCCGCTTATTTTTCTGTGAGAAAACGTGTGATTCAACTTTGTAACTCTGCAGGTTTTCCTCATTAGAGAGGAAATAATAGACAGCTGAATAATTAGTGACAACGGGGCTGTCGTGGAGCTCATGTTTACGGTCCTGTTGGTGTTTAGAGGAGCAGATGTTGAGCTGATGGACAAGTTATTCTCTGCCTCAGCACTGCAGCTTGTCTCCCGGGGAGGCAACAAGATTACCTGTGTGTGTGTGTGTGTTTGTGTGTGTTTACAGTGTTGCAGTTGGTGGAAGGTGCTATAAGAGATTGATTGGATGTGACAGGATGTGACCCACAAAAAACACACAGGTGGAAACTAATTCAATTAGCCTAGATTTTTAGTTACTACGTGTAGTACTATGGTACTCCTACTTTTGTTTTTATACGTAACTACAGTTAATGCAATTGAACTTATGCAGTAGCTTAACGTAAAAACAACAACAACAACAACACAGTCCTCGAGCATCTAAAGGAGTAGACAAAGAGTTTATTCAATTTAGGATGATGTCACATAAAATAGGTCTTGATATCATGGATGGATTACTGAATGGGTCTAACGGGCACAGGGCCACTCAAAAGAGACAAAACCTGACTACAAAACCACTCAAAATTACTACAACGTGACACAAAATGACTACAAAGAGACAACGTGACTACAATGAGACACAAAATAACTACAAAGAGACACAAAATGATTACAAAGAGACACAAAATGACCACAAAGAGACACAAAACAACAGCAGCCAAAACCACCGAGAGATGTGTAACGACTACAAAAAGAGGCTGAACAACTATAAAGTCTGTGTGTCTTTGGTAGGACAGGTGGTGGGGCCTTTTGCATGTCTGTGCCCAGGGACCCATTGTCTCATAATCTGCCCATGTTTGATATCACCATGAAACCTTTTAGCTGATCAACTGAACGCACCCTGGGCTGTCCGTCGTTTTCAAACCTGAAAAACATGGCGGCTGTTGCGGTGACGTCAAATTCCTCCAAATCTAGCGGACAAAATGAGTTTCTCAATGAACTTCTGATGGAAAATAGAGCTTATCTAAAGTATCAACGGTTATTAATGATGTCTAGGAGTTTGGAGAGGTGGAAAGTCTGATTCATCAAAACATTTGCTGATTCACCTAATTGACTGAGCTCTGGAGTTGTTGTTCGGTCTGTTTAAAGGCCTGAAATAGCTCCACAGATTAGTTCATACATGCTAATCACCCATCAGAGGTGCAGTCTTATTTGACAAAGGATTTCTAATTTTTAACTCAAGCACACAAAGATCCCCTTGCAACTCTGAGCACACACACATTTCCCTCATCTAACTGCTTTGTTTATGTATTATGTGAAACAACCAGCAGCAGCGTGCACACACACACACACACACACAGGCTCTTGTTATCTCCACCTGATGGCCTTTGAGCCTGTCATGTTCACTCTTAGAGGGAAACACAAGGAGAGGAGGTGTAGTGGAGGAGAGACACGGTAATTGGAGAAGTTATGGATGTGTGTTGATACTGTAGTACTACGTGTGGATCACATAACCTCCTCACTGTACCAACATGTGGGGTAATGGACGCGCAGAGTCTGTACATGTGTGTGTGTTTTTGTGTGTGTAGAACAGATTCCTGCAGCATTGATGAAGTACACTGTATTGATGTAGCAATAATACTAATGGTGAGTTACAAGAAAGTCGACGAGGCTCAATGTGTACTGACTGGAGGATTGAAAACAATATAACTAACGTTATAGCTCAGTGATGCTTATAAATGTGTATGAAAACAAAGCAGGTGCTACTGATCATGGCTCATAGTTGTGCTTATACCTGCAAGTGATGGCGTTCCTCTTGGCCTTTGAGTGTAACTGCGTGTTTCTTAATTAATGCAAAAACACCTGTTCTTTTAACTTTTGTACTCATGTTCTTGTATCTTGTAATGCTGCGTTTGAACCAAACTTGACAAAAGTGATTTTAAACGACACACAGGACTAAGCTAAGCAGATTAGACTCTATTCTGTTCTCTGGTGAACAAAATCGTATCTCCAATGTTGGTGATTTTCACGCTTCATAGTGCTTAAATCAGCTTAAACAAGGCTTTTTTTCTTAGCTCCCAGGAAGTTAACTTTTTGGAGATAAAATGTTTTTGAAGATTGACGTCATTAAAGGAACAGTGTGTAAAATTTGGGGGGATCTATTAGCAGAAATGGAATATAATATTCATAACTATGTTTTCATTAGTGTACAGTATAATCACCTGTAGGGCTGCAACTAACAATTATTTTCATTGTCGATTAATTTGTTGATTATTTTCTTGATTAATCGATTAGTTGTTTGGTCTATAAAATGTCAGATAATGGTGAAAAATGTTGATCAGTGTTTCCCAAAGCCCAAGATGACGTCCTCAAATGTCTTGTTTTGTCCACAACCCAAATATATTCAGTTTACTGTGATAGAGGAGTAAAGAAACCAGAAAATGTTCAATTTAAGAAGCTGGAATCAGAGAATTTAGACTTTTTTTTTTTCCTTAAGAAATTACTCAAACCGATTAATTGATTATCAAAATAGTTGCTGATTAATTTAACTAATCGATTAATTGTTTTTCTTTCATCCAGGAGACCGCTGTTCATGTCTCGTGTTCACAATGTCAAGTCACATTTTTACTTTACAAACGCAGTCATTTTAAGCCCAACCATGTTGTTTTTTCCCTAAACCTAACTATAGTGGTTTTGTTGCCTAAACGTAAGCAAATGTTTTTGTTTAATTCACAACAGTAAGCACGTGATTACTGCGACCGAAAAGTGTTGCCGAGGGGTCTGTCAAAGCGTTGAGTTGAGATCACGTTACTTGGGAAGGGAGGAGTGAGTGAAGGGGTACTCAGTTGGTTGCAATCTGCAGCTACACCACTAGATGCCACCAAATCCTACACACTGTCCCTTTAAAAAACGATCAAGTTAGACAGGTGTGTTTGAAAAGGTTCCATTTGATTCACTAGTATTCATAATCTATTGGATTTAAACAATTATTTCCACCTAAGTCTGCAAACAGTTTGAACAAAGCCGGCGTCTTGAGGGAACCTTTGACTAGCAGACATTGTGAATGTTTATTCTGCCCTTTTGAGGGAGGCAGGAAGGTGGACCGACGGGAGACGAAGATCACAGATAAACATTGTTACAGCTCACCGGCAGATCGACCCAGCTGGTGGCATTTAGCAGCAGACAGGATGTAATGAGAAACACTGAAACAAGGGCGCTGAGGTTTACTAACCCCTCTTTAAGTGCTTGTGCAGGACTACTGTATGTTCTGAATGGCATTGTACACTGTTTTGCTGCCTTTTCATTTATCACATTCCTTTCATTTTTAATAACCTCTGTCATACCTCCACTTTTCTCCATCCTGTTGTTCCTGCTGCTCCGCCACCGGAGGCTGCAGGTGGGGAGTGACAGAGCTGATGTAACTGAGTCACAGACACAAGAGGAGGTTGACCTAATAACATTTCCATGTGAGTGTTTTTGTTGTGTGTCTGAGAGAAAGCTTCTAAAAGAAGATGACATATATTGAAGAGAGAGCAAAAGGTTGAAGGATAGAAGAAGAGGGGACTGATATTGGATTCACTTCTGTGTGGTCGGCTGGGCACACCTGCAGAGCTTCATAATTGGCTGTTAGCGATAGACAGAGTGACAGCACCTGTAGTTTTGGTCTATTAATAACATTCTGACTCACTGGAGGCCTTGGGATGTGTTTATATACTGGTGTATGTCATGTTACAGTGGTGCCCTAATAATTCCTGGCCTGATGGTGCAAACTGGTTCTCCGACATACACAATACTCATTGCCAAACTATTTGCCATGTTTCCTCTTAAATGCACTGAAGCAGACGGCAGCTTCAGGAGCCATTTAGAGGATCTCCACTGCCCCTGAGAGGCAAGTATATGAAAACTACAATTTTCATAGGACCTCTGTGATAGATCTGCTTACCTGTGAGGAGGATCTCTTCGCATTAATGATGCATCAGCTCCAGTAAAACAAACCACAGTATTAGCTTTCAGTGTTCCGGTTTACATGCCTGCTGACACGGGGAACACAAGTGGGTCAGAGAGCGGACAGGCGATGGGATACAGTGAAGATGGAGGTCACAGCGTTTACCTTTTGTATGTGAACATAGTAGAGGGGTCAGGTTTCAGTAATTAGCTCTTTTCTAGTTAAAGGGATAGTTTGGATGTTTTGAAGTGGGGTTGTATGAGGTACTTATTCATTAATCAGTGTATTAACTACAGTAGATGACGGTCGGCACGCCCCCAGTTTGGAGAAGCAGACAGGAGTTACCACATGGGAGCAAAGCAATGTACTGCCGGCAGCAAAATGTATTTTAGACACCTCAAAGAAAGGCCCACCTAAAAAAATCTGTATCACTTTAACGCCTTATTCCGTTTGGTTAGTCCGAATCAGAGTGAAATTAAAACTTTTGGTTCGGTTTTACAATGCAGAAATTAATGTGGGCGTGTGTACAAAGGAGCAAATTGATCTTCTTTGTCTCGAGAGGTGCCATTTCTATGCAGTGAATTGCAGACTTGCTGTCGAAATTTTTTCTCCAGGTCAGTCCTCTCCCACTCCTGTTAACCTGTCGTTTAACTGTGTCCAGCTCAACAAATACCCACACAGGCAGCCTGTGATTTGGTTCGCTTGGAAACAACCGGTCCGAGACCACCACTCGCAAGCGGTCTCAGACCGGTTGTTTTGGTCTTCACCAGAGTACAATTACTGCGTTCACAACTGCCCAAACGAACCGGACCAGAGTTTGATTAAAACTGACTAATTGTTGGCTTGTGTAAGCTCCCTAAGTGTACGCTATATTTAGAATATTTTCACTGCTTTACCTTGCTTTCAGACAGCCCTTTCCGACAGGGAACTGAAGCAGTTGTATCCATCTATGCTCTCGCCAAAGCCACCAGACTCCATTGAAAAAAACCTGTAATTTTACCTCAGTTAGTTTGTTGGTGTTATTGTGTGACTTTGGTTAGTTCAGATTCACCAAAGTCACACAACGGCACAAACAAACTAACCGATTGAGACAGCGGTACACCAGCAACCACCGTGTTCTGCATGTTCAGTTTTTTAGGTAAACTGGTGAAAATATTCTAAATATAGTGTACACTTAAACTGATATTGATTTTTCTAGGTGGGCCTTTCTTTCAGGTGTCTAATATACGTTTTATTGCCAGTCCGTCTGCTCCTGTCTGATTCTCCAAACTGGGGGCGTGCCGACTATCATCTACTGTAGGTAATACACTGACTTTGGATAAGAACCTCATACAACCCCACTTCCAAACACCCACACTATCCCTTTCAGGTAAACCTCATTCTCAGAATAATTCAGAATGATTCATTAGGTACATACTGCATTTACAAAGAAGATTTATGGTAGACGACTGTGCTGCTGCATAAAAAGCAACGTGTCATAATTACTGAGAAAAATGGCAGCTTGTTATTTCAGAGGAGACCAACCTTTGCAGTGTGTCAAAGCCTGAGCCACTAATTTGTAGCTGGATGATCCAAAAGGACCATACCTGTGTTTCTGCATGATTTAACCTATCTACTTTGAATCATTTACTGCACTCACACATACCATTGTATTTGAAATATATATATATATATATATATTGAAAGTGCTTTTATACCTTCCAGGCAGCTATTGGTTGCAGTTAATGTCAGCTTGCAGAGACTTGCTTAAAGTAAATCCATGTCGGTGAACATCACGCTCAGGGTTATTTTTGTTAAAATATCATATTGTGCTGATGCAAATGAAGGCAACTGGATTTTTGTGATAATGCACAGCATTGTATATGCTGTTGTCTGGGTCTGAGTGTCTAACAATAGAGCTCATCAATGCAACGCTGGACAGTATTCAGCTGTGTCTGAGCTTCAGCAGCTCATCATTTCCCCCACAGCAGCAGCAGCAGCAGATTTTTCATATTAATCCATCCTTTCCGTTGCATTAGCACACAATATTAATGTCACTTTTATAGAAGCGTGATGTTCACTGTGATGGATCGCCCGTCTCGAGCAAGTTTCAAGTCCCAAAAGTTTTTGAAAACAGTCAGCAGTCTGACATGATTTGTAGTGAATGAAGTAAACTTGCAGAAACACAGCCGATTAGACTGTTGTCAGGCTATTAAATAGACGTTTTCAGTCGCTATAAGTACCATAGATCTAGGTCAATAGGGGCCTACTACACCCAATTACAGGTTTTATCATCTATTCACATGGTAGATCACTGAAATACGATATAGAAGAAGACGACCGCGACCTCTAGTGTAGTTGTGTTTGTAGTTATTTTAACCCAAAACACAATGTTTTTCCATAAACTTAACTAAGTGTTTTTTCTGCCTAAACCTAAAGAAGTTGTAGTTTTGTTGCCTGAACCTAAAGAAGCCTTTGTTTGTGTTCAAAATGTGACGTTTCATTCAGTTTTACAACGTGTCACGTTATGTGTTGCTTTTGAGTTTCACTTTTACAACATAGTAGGTGTAATAGGCCCCTAATGACCAACATCTATGGTACTTATAGCGACTGATTAACGCCCATTTAATGGCCTGATAACAGTTGAATCGGGTGCAAAACACCGGTATGATCCTTTAAACATTCAAAAATACAGTTTTAGGTACGAAGCATTTTCTTATCCTCTCCATGCCTCTCAAGCATCTGCTTCATATGTCACTGCACTCACCTGATGATTTGTTTACCTCTGCGGTCATCCACTCACTACAGTGCTTTACTATGATGTTCAGTATATTGTATCTTGTTTGCAACCCAATGCTGCACCCTGATCGCTGAAGTGTGGATGTCTTTACTTCCCTTTACACCTTTAAAAAAGGAACAGATCTGTGTCAAGCTCTGTTTCTGAGGTACAATGTTTGAGTTTGAAGGAAGACAGATCCGTGCTAAAGAGCAGGGTGTTGCATTGGGATGCATCGTATCTCCCACGTGTCTTAACCTAGAGCTAGCTCTCTCTGTGCTCATCAGTGTGTGTGATCTTTGCAGACCAGTGTGCTTAACATTCATTTGAATAATTGACAGAGCTGTTTTTACCTGCCATAGTGATGTGGACAAAGTTGTGTAAAACACTTGGACATGTGTAAAGGTATATTTTAGGTTCGATATTACCCGTGGCATCTGCAGTGTCTGTGCTGGCCTATGTCTACACCGCTGACCTTTAATCCAGTGTTGTTCCCTGTTCTTACAGTCACTGTATGTTTTTGTAAAATAGAAGAAAAAAAATGACCAAAAGAAGAAAAAATATTTATTGAAGTGTGTTTTAAAAAACATAAATAAATATAATTAATTAAATGGACCTTGCTTTTATTTTTGAAAAGCTACTGTGTTTTCTATCTGACAAGTAATCAAATATAACAAGAGTATGTATCCCAGACTAAATAAAGTTATCTTTTCCTGACCAAATTCTCTTGTTGCCTCTACTTTATATTTCACTGTCTCTCTGATGCTGTTATGTGTATATGTGTAGTCTTTATTTGCTGTATATTTGTCCTCAGTTGTACTGTTACACACATGATACTCCACTGGCTGCAACCTGTATCTAATGCATCCTTTGACATATCTAATAATTAGTTAGACAGGTTGGGGTTCAGTAGCATTTTATTGTATCCGAATCCAGTATTGAATTCCAAACCTTTTTTTAAATTTTTTCTATATATATATATATATATACCTAATTAGATTTAGTTTTCATCATTTGCAAATAACAATATTTATAAATAAGTAAAACTTCAGCTAATTAATGAATGCAAAATGAATAGATAAATAAATGACTCAATAAATAAATAAATATGCCATTAAATGTACCAAAATAATATTAAAAATAAATGTAGGTATTAGCTAATTGATTAAAATGTGACATAAATTGATAATTCTGTTTTGCTTATTTATTTATTCACCTTTGCATTAATTCCTCCATTTACCCTTCTATTCAATTTCCCTTTTTATTTATTTATTTCTATATTTATTTATTTATTCATTATTAACATGTATTTATTTATTTTTTATTTATTTTAAATTTATTTATTTATTATTAAATGGAGTATTTTTTTTTACAATAAATGACTCGATAAATAAATAAATATGCCATTAAATTTACCAAATATTATATTAAAAATAAGTGTAGGCATTAATTAATTGATTAAAATGTGACATTTTATGTTCTGCCTATTTATCTATTAACCTTTTTGCATTTATTTTTTATTTATTTTAAATATATTTTCAAATGTATTAATTCATTATTAAATGAAGCAGTTACTTTTGCTTGAGTGAAAAAACTGGAGGAGGGAACCTGCTAAAATCCAAAATGAAAAAATATATAAAATAAATGGCTCAATAAATAAATAAATATGCCATTTAATTTACCAAAAATTATATATAAAACAAATGTAGCCATTAATTAATTGATAAAATGTGACATAAATTGATATTTTTGTTTTTAATTTGCTTTATTTATTTATTTAACTTTTACATTTATTTATTTATTTGACATTTATTCTTTATTTATTTCGATTCTATTTTGATGAATTAATTAATTAATTAATTAATTTTTGCATTATTTTCATTTATTTAAAATAATTTATTCATTTATTCATAATCAAATTGTATATGACACAGATCTTTTCTCTAGAGAGAGTTGCCACTCTGTTGGTGTTGTCGAACTACAAAAATAAACAGTCCTCTCGTGGTCGTCTATAACCTGTTACAGAGTGATGTCTCTGTTGCCTCACAAACAATCTTTGGCTCAACACAGAATGTGCAACAGCAGGTTCACTTCAGCTATCACTGAATCACCGTTAATTAGCATCAATTAATACAACCTAGGCCTACAACCGGTTGTGAAGGTACACAATGAGACTCTATTACCAACATTTCAGGTGAGTTAGCTTTCAGTTTTACCCCTAAATAAAGTCACAATGTGACTGCTTGTGTTTGTTTGCCTGTAGGCCTCATAGAGACACCATGTTCCCACATCTCAGCAGATACTCTGGTGAGTACCATGTTGTTATAATCAATAGAAATGATGGCTGAAGCTTTACAAAATAACCCCCTAAAGTTCATTCAGTGCTTCAGTTCATTATTAAGCTTAGCAATTATGTGACTTCATGTTTGCACCATCTTCCCCACTGCTGCTGCTATTTTAGGACTCTCTTTTGGTAGTGTCTAAAGGGGAGCCAGCAAACTTGGGAAACTCTCGCGAGATTAAGGTTAGTAATTGAATTCGACTAGTTAAAGGGACTGTTTGTAACTTCTTACACGTATAAATCAATCCGGGTGGGTGTCCCATGCATGCTCGCGTGTGGCTACGCTGTTCAGACAAGACTCCAACACAAACTACACGGAAGCACCAAAACCGCAGAGTTGGCCGCGGTCGGAGGACGCGGGGGAGACCGTAGCTTTGGTCTCCAGGGCCGGAGTCTCTGCTGTACTCTGCTCCTCTGCCTGCCTGCCTTCACTCACACACTGCGCTCGTTCTCGCTCCACCTCACGTGCATGCGCGCACACTCCACACTGCAGAAGAGTTAGTTTAGCTCTGAGAATATCTAGTGAATGTACAGTGGACGTTTGTGCAGAAATAAATGCTGCAGCTCCTCCAGACCAACGGAGGTTTTCCGTGTCTTGTGAAGTGACGGGGCTCCGCAGCGAATAACGTTATCGTCTCCGACCGGGTGCCGGTGTCTCCCCTGTTCCCTCCGGCCGCAGTCGGGAGGCTGCAGCAGGAAAAGCCAACACTAGGATCAGCATTGATTCATGGAGAGACCTTCGTCTGGTCAGCTAACATTACTGCCAAGCAGGTGAACTATAGAGTGATA
>CAKAKR010032693.1:0-30652 GCA_916700685.1 Adelosebastes latens | reverse complement strand
TGGTAAATCAAAAAGAGGATGTGCAGTGTAATATCACAAGATCAAATCACTGCTTTTGGAACATATCATAATACAATCAGAGTATAAAGTATAAATAGAAAAGTAAATATGAAGTGAGTTTATTTATTTTGTGAGGGTTCCAGCTATCTGTGTCAATCTTGTCTGTGATTGGAAAAATGCGTCATGAACATGTTTTTCATATTCTGTAGGGGAAACCGTTAAAATCAAACTTCCTTTAATGAGGTTTTAAGTGGTTTTATTATTAATTCCTGCAATGAGTCAGTGTTTCAAAAACTCTCATATTAAAAGTCCTAGCCTTATCGTGATGTTACTAGTTGTTACTCTCAGCGTTAGTTGACAACTTGAACTGGCATCTTGCTGCAGGTCCTCAGATTTAGCTTTTTACAGTGTAAACATTGTTTTGATGACAGCTAGATTGTTAACTTGGTAAAATATATTTACTTTAGAGCTTACAGTTCCAACAGGCCAACATATGCAGCCATTCCCCAAATATCATAAATAAATCAATAAATATATCATCTGAGATATTTATTCTTGCAGGTTTAAAAAGTAGTTTACTGTGAAGTTTTGAATAACTCATCTATTTTGCATTCCAAATAATCACAGCAGGTTTAATTTTGAAAAACTATTATTGGCTTTCAGCAGCTAGCCCCCATTTCAAATGTTATCCACCATTTGAATGGGCGTTATCAGTGGTTATAACTCCCATTCTAATGCTTCAGACGGGCCCAACTGCACCTATCACATTGTGAAAGTGAACCTTAACGTTGTTAATTGAAACAAAACAACTTTAGATTTAGGGAACAAAACGACTTGGTTAGGTTTAGGAAAAGATTGTGGTTTGGGCTAAAATACGTGCACTTGTTACGTAACTTGTGTAACAAAAGTACGGTAAAATAAGTCAACGCTGACTTTTGGTTTCACACTGGACACAAACGGTGGTCTCCAGCGAGAAAGTCCTAACGGGAGCAGCCGAAAGCCAAAGGATTGGGATGTCTTGTGACTTGTTCCATCTCAATGTAGAATTCATTTTGAATTGAAAATTTTGACAAAGTTTAAACGTAGCTCCCTCCTGTGAATCAAGAATCTTTGGCTGCATTGTGACGTAGCTTTTGTCTTCGCTGACTGACTGACGAGTTGTTGTTCTTGAGCAGATCTTTCATGATGGAGGTGACTGTTGGACAGTAGATGGTTGAATGTTACTGTCAGGATCTCTGCAGCTCGCTGTTACAAAGTCACGACTCCTTCGTGTGATGAAACATGAAACCTCTTCTTCCCAAAAACGCAGCTCAGGTGATCTGATCCTCCTGGCTGCCAGCTCCCTTCCTTCCTTCCTCTTCCATTCTCTATCTCCTTTATCTCTTATATCTCTCCGCCTCCTCTTTTTCCGTTGCTCCTTACCTTCCACACTCCTTTCTTCTTCTTCCACTCTACCAATGTCTCTCCTCTTTCTTCCCATTTTCTTTTTCCTCTCTCATTTTAATTTCTGTTTTCCCTTTCTTCCTTCTTCGCCGATTCCTGTCCATATTTCGTCCTCTCCTCTAGCTGTCTCTTTTCATCCTACCCTCTCTTTCCTCTATCTTTAATGTCTTCTCCTTCTCCTCCCCACTTCTTCCTCCTCTCTGTCCTTCATCTCTTCCACTTCCCTTTCTTTTCTCAACCTTTGTCTCCTATCTTCTCCTTTTCTCTGCTGCCCTCCCCTCATCTCTTCTTCACTCTTCTACTCTCTCCTCCCTTCCTCCCCTTCTTTTTTCTCCCCGTCCTCCTCCTCCTCCTCTCTTGGATCTGACGTTCTCAGCTGTTGCACAGGGACTCGGGGCTCCGGGAATGTCACCATTGACGTCACCCGGCATTCCACACATTCCCACGCCCGGCCTCGCGTAATAGGAGACATCACACACACAAACACACACACACACGTATACACTCATACACAGAGAAGAGCACATGTAAAGGGTACCAAAAAAGTACATACAAACACTTAGCATATGTACATAAAGCCACAGACACATCAACATGTCTCTGTGACTCACTCACACTCTCAGAATAGGAGTATATTCATGCAGACTCGGTGTAAACATCACACACACAAACAGTATTATGATACAACCATCTCACGGTTCAACAAGAGACAGGTTACCATAGCGACGGCTCAATAGAGTATTTTTAATAAAGTTAGAATGAAAACTAACTGATTTTAATTCTCTTTATTTTAGTAGTTAAGTTGAATACTTTTTCTTATAGTTTTTAGTGTAAAATACAAATACTACAACCACTTATATGAAAAAAAATAAGCAGATATGACTAGTTGAGAATGTTCTTCTGAAGTTATCAAGTTATTTGAAAGTTTTGGAAAAGAAAATGTTTTAAAGGGTCAGTTCACGCAAATTCCCCCCCCCCCCCAAGAAAACCCAGCACATTTCTTACCGCTGTGACGTATTTACGGTGCTGGAAATGCATTTATCATTGTTTTGACTGAGTTTAGTTTAGTCAGTGAGGCTTACCGCAACTTCATCATCATCATAGTCATCGCAGTGCTTAGATTTTTGTTGCTCTGTAACGGCAGGAGCGCAACCTTCCACGCACCTTAAATAAAAGCGGCACGGCTGGCGTTTTCCACACGTTTTAAGACACTACATGTGAACGGCCCATTACAGGACAGAGAAGAAGTTGTTGTTTTTCAAATCTAAATTTCATTTACCTCCATTTTATTGGGTTGGAGGCAGACATCTAAGCAGATAAAAACATCTGCACTGCTAGATACCTCTGGAGGTAACTGAGAGAACTGACCCTTTAAGACAGATTTTACATGCTGCATATTGACACATTTTTGTGTCACAATATATTTTTCCACAATTTATCGTTGCACCCCTAAAACCTTCAAACAAGAATGCATCTGGGGTCTAATAAAAATTACTTCAGCGAACATAGAAACACACAAAAATGCATGGGAAATCCGCGTCTATGAATTCCAGTAAAACCATTACTAGTACAATATAGTGTAATCACACACCCACACAAAGATGCCAGTAACCCAGGCTGTTTCTGTATGGAGTTATGATGTTGGCTTCAGACATGCGTTTCAGTCACACACTCACACAGAAACTCACTTTCACGTTCTGTGTGTGTGTAACTCTTTTGACTCGAGGTCACAACAAAGCCGCCAGCCTCTTCCATTACCCACAAACATGAACACAACGCAACCAGCAACAGATTCCCATCAGTCAGTGATGGACACACATGCTCAGTGCACGTTATGCAACAAACAAACACACACACACACACATACATGGAGGGTCACAGGATTTCCCAGAAACACCTGACGCAGGGAGCGTCAGCTGTGTGTCAACAGGACACACAGGTGATCTCATTGGTCAGATACCTGCTGGGAAATTCTTCTCCTCTCTCCTTCCTTCCTTCCTTCCCTACCACTTTCACTTTCTCCTTACTTCCTCTACATACCTCCTTTATTCCTTTCCTCCACTCTCATTCCCTCTTACTGTATGTCATTCCCTACCTCCTACCTTCCTTCCCTCCTTCTCTTTATTTCCCTACCTCCCTCTCCTTCCCTTTGTCCTTCCTCTCTTCCTACCTCATCTCACTTCTCATTTACATCCCAACATCCTTTCCTTCTTTTCCTTAGTCCCTTTGTCATTCCCTACCTGCTACTTTTCTTCCTTCCCTACCTCTTCCTTTTGTTCTCCACCTCTTTTCTTGCCTACGACATGTCCTCCATCTCTACCTCACTCTCTACTCCTCTGTCCTTCACACCCTCCCTACATCCTTTTCATTTGTCTCTACCTCCTTCCATTCTTCCCTCATTCCCGCCTCTTTCCTTCCCTACCTCCTTGCTCTCTTTCCATTTTCCTACCTCGTGTCATTCCCTATGCCTCCTTCCTCTTTTCCTCTCTTTCTGCCCCATCGCTCCATCCCTAAGTCATTCTCTACTTCCTTTCCTCTTGCCTCCTCCTTTTTCCTTCTTTACCCTGCCCTCCTTCCAAGTGTCTTTACTTTTTTTCTCTACCACCTCTTTCCTTACTTCCTGTCTTCCTTTTCAACTCCTCCTCTCCTCTCCTATCCTTCCATACCTCCTTCCCTTTTTCCTACAGTAACACCAAATTCGTACTTTTCTTCCTTCCATCCCGACATCCTTCCCACCTTTTGTTATTCCCTACCTCCTACCTTTCTTTCTCCTTCTACCTCTCCCTCATTCTCTTTTTCTACACCTTCCCACATTTCTCACCTCATGTCACCCTTCCTTCCCTCCCTCCTTCCCTTTTTCCTTATCTCATCTCTTTCTCTCCATCCCTTCCTCTTCCTTCACTACCTCTTCTTTCATTCCCTTACCTCCTATCTTGTTCTCTACACCCTTTCCTTCTTCCTACCACCCCCATTTTACTTCCTCATCCTTTCCTCCCTACACTTCCCTCCTTGCCCTTCTTCTCTCTTGATCCCTAACTCCTTCTTTATTTTCTACTTCCTTTTTCATCTCACATTTTCTGAAAACTCCATTGCTGTTTTAGTATTTTGTGAAATAATTAGATTTCCATTTGACCAGAATATTATGGATAACTTGTTTGGTTTATGTACTGTGTAGGGGAAATAATACAGTTAACTAACCAGTAACTTCAAATCAACTCAACACAGCTCCTCAACCTCCTTTTTCTTCTATTTTCCTTCTTCATTTATATCTTCCCTCTTTTTCCTTCCTTCGCTTCACCCTCAAACTTTTCCCCTTCCTCACCCACTGCCTCCATCACCCCCCTTTTCACTGTGTTTTCTCTCCTTGCCGCCTTTCTTCCCTCCCTCCCTTGTTGGAAGAAGTGTAGTGTTCATTTGTTGTTGTTGTTGTCAGGTTTAGTTCATGCGTGTGTGTCTGTGTCTCCCTGGAGTGTGTGTTACTGAGATGAAGCAGAGTCACATGCCGCTGTCGTCTGGAGGCGGCGTCATGGAGAACTGCTATCTGCTATCACACACACACACACTGACTCCTGTCTGTGTGTGTGTGTCAGGGTTGGGAAAGTCCCTGCTGTCCCCCTCTTATACTTACTTTCACTGTTTGAGTCAAGCTCTTTCTTTTGACCTCAGCAGCACAAACAGGCTGCTGTCTGCTGGAGTCATGATGTCATGACACCCGGAACCCCATCCCATCCCATCCCACACTTTTTTAAAAACAGCTTCGTTGCAAAATCAATAAGCAATACATAAAACAGAAAATGAGTAGACAGTTTGAAAACTTAAGCAGTTAAAAAAGGATAGTAATGCGTAATATTCCTTAAAAGCACGGTTGACGTCAAAGTATGCACCCACACACACACACAGAGGTGCTGCTCTGCGACTATTATACTACTATACTATCTATGCTCTGTATTATTATTATTTTCTTACACTAACTGTTGCGTTGCGATGTCAGAGTTTGGAATGTGACCTGTTGTGCAGTTTGAAAGGAGGGCGTGTTTAACAGACGTGACGTTCTGTAATGCCGCCCGTCATGTTGCTGGAATGCACCCGTGAGAAAGAAAAGAGAAAGGCAGAAAGCAAAAGTACTGTACACTGCAAAAAAAAGGCTTGTTTTTCTATTACTAAAAGAAAAATCTGGTGATATTCTATACAGTAAAAACAAGTATTATCTGGTATCTCTTCTTCCTCTGTGCCATAGAGCTCCATTAAAAACACATCAATGAGCCACAATGAGTGACATGTTCCTTCATCACCGTGAACACACACGCTGTAGTTTATTTTGACTCAATCCCACATACACCGTCCTGCTGCCACAAATACTCACTAGAGCACCAAATGTGGATTAATCCGCCGCTGAAAATAGTCCCCAACAAATGCACTATTTCCTCCTGTTTGAGAAACGTTTGCTGAAAACTTCAGTGAGCAGCTTTTTTCTGAAGATGCTGAGCCTTTAAATATAGAAATATATCTAGTCTAGTAGTATATCAACACCGTATCCTTTTAAATCCTCAGTCTTATTCACTTACAATATGTTAAAAAAAATCTGCCATTGCAGTTTCATCATTTCAACCTGTTTCAATATAAACCAAACTGTTTAAAGAAAAAAGTGTATTTTTTTCTGCCCTGTTCTGTCTTGTTTCAAGATACTGACACTTATTTCTATTAAAGGCTTACAGACTAATTGGTTTGGATTGGAAATCTGTTTTATAAACACAGTGCTAAAGGAGAAATAATGCCATATAAACATCAAATCTTGAGAAAGAAAGGCTCTGCACACTCAGGTTCAATGCAGGTATTCCATCAAAAAGCAATTTCAGTTTTATCTGGGAAAATGTTTGACAGAAGCCAATTTTCAGAGCTTATAATAACATGCAATTATGCTGGCACACATGGGAAATGCACTTCACAATTGTAGTCCAAATACTGTGCCAATAATGGTGATATAATGGAAGCTTATTGAAATGATGTCACTTGCTTTGACAAAACAAGACTTTTAGTCCTCAATAATCGTCAAAACTGACTTCATAAGAAGGATATTTTTTGCAGTGTAAGATGTGAAGAGTTCGGGGACATTTGTGTGTTTTTCATCGAGCGCCGAGCCGACTGAAACAAAAGAGGAAAGACGCAGAGACAGAATAGTTCTGGAGTGAGTGTGACATGGTTTTGATGTGGAAGAGCTGCAGAAAAGTGAGAGTGCCGCCAAATAAACACAGTTTGAGCTGCAGAAACGATGAGGAGCATGTGGTGCGACAGAGCGATAATGAGAACACACACGGGCAGACATCAACACACACACAAAGAGTTGAGTATACACACCGAGGCAGACGAGCACAGAGTTCACAGGTAGACACGGAAAACATCAAAACAGACAAACGCACAACCTCCTCCATTCCTTCCTCTTCACTAAATCTCTCTGTCTCTCTCTCTTTCTGTCTCTCCAGCTAACGGCTACATCAGTGCCAGGGCCTCCCCGGGCCTCCTCTCCGTATCCAACGGCAACAGCCTGGGGAAAGTAGTCCCGGCTAAGTCTCCGCCTCCGCCCAGCCCTCAGATGGTCAACAGCCGCAAGCCGGACCTGAGGGTCATCACCTCGCAGGGCGGCAAGAGCCTCATGCAGCTGGTGAGGAGAACACAACTACGGCAGACACACGGGGACAAATGATGGGTCCAAACTCAAAAATATAGTCGGAGCTGAATGTGATTAGCACTTTAACTCAGAATTACTCAAGGTTCGGTAAAAATGTCATCATAAACTATGACTCATGATGAAGCAGTTCACGGATTAAAGCATTTTTATTGGTCAACAGTGTGCTCCACTTGAGCCAATCGTGGTTAAAAAATGTATAATTATTTGTCTCTTGGTTCCCAGGTTTAGTCAGCTATCTTTCTTTTTCCCTTCTACATGTTGTGGTGATTTTGACATTTTCTATTAGTACAATGGGCCTGGTGAAGAACCAACTTGTCGTATTCAACATTTTTCTCCTATGTAGACTTTTCCCTGGTCGTTCATACAAGTCATGCACAGATAGTCTGCCACTCTCAGCAGGGAAAAACACTTGTTTAATCGGAATGAATTTGGGGTTTAAAGGTACAGTGTCTAGGATTTGGCGACATTTAGTAGTGTGGTTGCAGATTGTAACCAACTGAATACCCCTCCGCTCACTCCTCCCTTTCCAAAACTGTGGTAACGTGAGGCACAGAGTGCAAAACCAACGCCGTTCGCCTCCCTCAGAGGCCATCCATACCATAATAACACTACTTTAGGAGCAATGGAAGTCAGACGGCGGCTGGCGGTACCACGGTTTTGCACTCTGCAGCTCACGTTACTGCAGTTTCACAAGATAGTCAGAGAACTACGGTGGCCTTCAGGTAACCTACAAACACTAAAGGTTCTCTCTAGAGCCAGTGGTTGGTTTGTCCGTTCTGGGCTACTGTAGAAACATGGTGGACTCCGTGAAGAGGACCCGCTCCCTTCCCTAAAAAGCTAACGTTAGGCTATAAATGAACTACACCACGGTCGCATGAGCGTGAGTATACACAACGAGGCTGTAAAGGCGGACGAGTCGGCGTGATGACGTTTAGTAGTCTCATTTAGCCACTTGTTAGCCTTTTTTAAGACCCATAAAAGCTTCCAAATTCACAAGTGAGATATTTACTGACGTATTTTATGTTGTTTTAACCACAGACCTTATTTCAAGCATCCAAACAGAAACCCATTAAAAAAAAAACATGGACTTCCAGACGAGGGAATCAGAAGTGCTAAAATGCTAACTCATTTCCGGGTTTTAGGACTCATTCCTGCACCACACTATTATATTACATTTCCGCTAATAAATCCCCTGTAATGCTACACACTGGCCCTTTAAATGTGTTACCTAAGTCAGCTATATTTTGGCATTAAAAATTCTGCCTCAGGCTTTTAATGCAGGTCGCTGTCCAGGGGAACCTCCTCTGTTGCACCCGACAGTGTAACATCATGGAATTTATTTCTGTGACCGCTTTAGCAAGACCTTTTTTTGGTATCTAACTTCATGCCTAGCCATTCCACCTTTATTTCTGTCACAGCACGGCTTTGTGATGACACAGCGGTAACGGCTTTAGGAA
Organism: Adelosebastes latens; assembly: GCA_916700685.1. Classification (NCBI taxonomy): domain Eukaryota; kingdom Metazoa; phylum Chordata; class Actinopteri; order Perciformes; family Sebastidae; genus Adelosebastes; species Adelosebastes latens. The sequence continues at coordinate 22,066 of CAKAKR010032693.1, read as the reverse complement.
TATTTTAATTGTTTTGCGTCTGACTACTAACAGCTAAATTTGTAATGTTTTCCACTACTAATTTGGGTTATTGCTGAAAAGGATTTTCCTATTTTTGGCTCGACTTCTCCTACATAAAAATTATTAGCAGGAATGTCACAATAAAGGATCAAATCAGCTCAACTTTAAGAATGAAATCTAGACATTTTTCACCAGTGTCTCTAAATCTATGTCCAGATTTAAAATGCCTCCTTTCTGCAATATCAATTAATATTATAATAATTATAATTCTACAGCCTTTAAACAAAAGGAAGTAAAGTTCTAGTACCAATATGTATATACTTGGCACTTAGAAAAACATTTAATATCTATTCTATGTTGTAGAAATGTGGATATAATTTCTTTCCGTTGTGCTATTCAACATCTGGATCCAGTCGTTCTCTTTCAGTCAGCCATCGATCTGTTTGGCTGTATTTTCACTTTATATTCGAGGAGTTAAACGTTAGAGTCGACTGCAACACTTCTTGAAAACTAGAGGCCCTGTTTTCAGTAACCTACATGTTAAAGTATCACTAAACATAACTGTTAGCCACATTTCTTGACTAGAAGTTCCTTTTATTGTATTTTACTGCAGTTAGTTGTTGCAGACACGTAACCGTCATCTGTTTTTTACCCCCCTCCTCCTCCGCCCGCCGTGCAGACAGAGGAAGAGCTGGAGTTGGTGAGTGAGGTGAATAGACTTCTAGACTTTTAGCCTCATGGATGTGGTGTCGAACTCTGTGTGATCTCACTGAGCATGAGTGTGACACCGCCGGCGAACGCATCCCATCAGGGTTGACTCATTGGTACCGGTGCTATGACGAGAGTAGAAGAAAAGAGCAGTTAGAGCGTCAGAGCACCCGGTGAACTCGGAGCAGCGGACGTACGGTGGACCAATCAGCTGGTTGCTCTGATTCCTGGAGGATTCGGACTGTAGCGTTCAGGGTTCACTACAAGGCTGGACCCCTCAGAGTCCCATCGCAGCTGTAGACTTGAGTGAAGTCACGAACACGAGGACTTGAGACTTGACTTGGACTTAACTGCTGTGAGATTTCACTTGCTTGACACTTGACTCCAAAACAACTTGACTGTACTTCAAAGAAGTTTCTACCTGTTAAAATCCCAGAACAATATGGAATAATAAGACAGGCAGGTCCGTGCATATTGAATTCCTCTTCATTGAAAGCACTTGGTCTCAATTATGCAGAAAAACACTATCGGAGTTCGCGAGTGATTAACAGCTGCCTCCGTTGAATGAACAGCCAATAGGAACGCTCTCTCTCTCAATGAAGTGACCTGTGATTGGCCAAAGTCTCCCGTCACGGGCTAGATTTTTTAAAGCCTGAAAACAGAGCCATGAGGAGGTGCAGAAGTCTAATTTTCTCTCAGAACACTTGAATTACAATATGCTGAAAGATTATTATGGATTTTTTGCCCAATGATGCCAAAAACATTCTGCCTACTGCAGGTTTAAAGGAATAATTTGAGTACTTGCTTTTTTGCAAAGAGTTAGATGAAATCGATATCACTCTTATGACAGTATGGTAAATATGAAGCTACCAATCAGCAGCCAGCTAACTAAGCTTAGCAGAAGGGGGAAACAGTTATCCTGGCTCTTTTTTTAAGGAAAGAAAAGCTTAAAAACACCTCTAAAGCTCTCTAATTAACACATTGTCTCTCGTTTGTTTAATCTGCACAAGAGCCGAAGTGTAAAAATGTACCAAACTATTTCTTGGCTGGGACTAGCATCATGCTTAGTGTACAGACGTGAGTGATACCGATCTTCTCGGCTAACTCTCGGCAAGAAAGCAAATTAGCATATGTCCCAAAATTTCAAATGATGAAGTTCTTACTTAGTTAAAATATAACTCTTGGTACCATAAATGGTATACATGAGTGGCTTTAGTGGGAATCAGCCATAAACCCTGATTGTAGAGCCAGCAAACTACACGTAGAAATGTTGTATTTTGTGACATAAAACATTCCAGAAATTATTTTCTAAAAAAAGGCAAAGTGTTAAAACCTGTGTGCGTTTGTATTGTGCCAGTACAATAGAGCTTAAAGTGACATTTGTGCAGCACAAACAGTCTATAGGGGGAATATTGAGGGAACCGGAGCGACCAGCTGACTCTCTGCTGTGTGTGAAAGCTGCCCAGCATGTGCATGTTTGGTTTCATCTGAGTGTCGACGCTCTGGGGATCAGAGTGAAGACGGATCACAAAGTCTCCAACCTGGAACACAGACGGACATGTTGGGAGTCCGCCATGCTGACCCCTTCACACACGTGCATGCTGACATGTGTTCATGCATATTTCTCTGCATAAATACACACACGCACGCCTCAAAACAAACACCTCATATTGTATATTCATTCCTCGCATACCGTTCTGCATACGTTTACACACACAGGTTTTCAATAGAAACACTCTCATCCCCGCTCATCCCTCCTCTGCCTTGTCGATGCATGCGTTCCTGTCAGCATGATTCTCCAGCACAGCGCTGCCTCTCATAACACCTTCCACCGTGACGCCACATAACACAAGCGCCCCAGGCCCTGGCGACAGCGTTGCCGTGCCAACGCCGCCTCGAGATGCGAGACACTTCTCATCTTGCACACAGATGTTAAAGTGTCACCGAAAAGTTAAAACACCTCAGAGAGAACTGAGGTGCTTGGATTTTCTCTAACAGGGAGCAGAAGCGCTTCTGACTGTGGCACGATGCATAAAACATCTTCCACTGCCCTGCACAGGCAACGCGGAGTGATGTAATGGCTCATTATGTCAGTCTTTAGTTATTGCCGCTCTGGTGGATTTGTTTTAGAATATTATTCTTTATTTAGCCTGCCAATAAAACTTCAAATGTGGCAGGACAACTAAGGGCTGAAAGTTGATTAGAGTCGCTGCACTTTGGCTTCGTAAAGCTGAGGGTACAATTAAATCACAGGATAATGCATTTTTATTTCAACTAGAAGAAGAACAAGCTGTGTTTGTAGTGAAATATTTCAGTAGTAACAGCGTAATTAAATTGTTCTCAGTCACATAACAAAGTCTCTGCATCCACTCTGCTGTACAGTGGAAAGCACATGCTAACCATTATAATCATTGCTGTTGAAAATGGATGAAGTCATGTGCCGTGAACTCCTACACTCAGCCCATATAAGGAGAAAAAGACGCCATTCGTTGTGAAACCGGACCAGGTTTTCTCACGACAGGGAGCCGCAACACTAGATTCTAAAGATCCAAGACAGAAAGAGTTTGGTTGTTAATGTTTCAGCAGCTTTTATCATAGTATTTCCACAATTAAACTTTTCAAATCTTTAAACCAGAATAATTTTCATTTTGACACCAAAATGTTTCATATATATTCTCACCAGTGCCATAGTGTCATTGGAAAATTGCAAAACGTTTTAGGATGAATTACCTACACTGTACACAGAGGAGATGCAGATAATTATGTAAGGATTCCTTCAATTGGATTTGTTTTTATTAGGACTGTCAATCAATTAAAATATTTAATCGTGATTAATCGCATGATTGTCCATAGTTAGTCGTGATTAATCACACATTTATTATCTGTTCAAAGTGTATCTGAAAGGGAGATTTGTCAAGTATTTAATACTCTTATCAACATGGGAGTGGGCAAATATGCTTTATTTATGCAAATGTATGTCTATATTTGTTATTGGAAATCAATTAACAACACAAAACAATGACAAATATTTTCCAGAAAACCCTCACAGGTACTGCATTTAGCATAAAAAATATGCTCAAATCATAACATGGCAAACTCAAGCCCAACAGGCAACAACAGCTGTCAGTGTGTCAGTGTGCTGACTTGACTATGACTTGCCCCAAACTGCATGTGATTATCATAAAGTGGGCATGTCTATAAGGGGGAGACTCGTGGGTACCCATAGAACCCATTTTCATTAACATATCTTGAGGTCAGAGGTCAAGGGAGCCCTTTGAAAATGGCCATGCCAGTTTTTCGTCGCCAAAATTTAGCATAAATTTGGCAGATTATTTAATTTCCTACAAGACAACCTAGTATCCTCCTTAAAAAAATAAGTGGCGTTAAAACAAATTTGCATTAACGCATCATTATCGTGTTAACTTTGACAGCCCTATTTTTTATATATTAAATTTCTTATGAAATCACACTGCTCTTTATTTAGCTAGAGACCCCGTAGAACCGCCATGTGGCCTCCTGAGAACCTCCAGATCCCTCTGTAGCGGTAATCACCTCCTCCACTTCCCGTCTCTCAATGTTCAACCTCCTCCCTCCATCTCTATGTCTTCCCAGAATGCTCAGCGGCTAGGTGGCTCCCAGGTGGCGCAGTCGCTCACCACACCAGTGGTCTCCGTGGCAACACCCAGTCTCCTAGCGCCCTTCTCCGGCATGCAGACCGGCTACAACACTGGTAAGACCATCTGAATCTGTCTGTTTACATCAGGGCAGGAAAGGCAACACTACGTCCACCAGGACGGAATTAAACAAATAGAAAAGATGCAACATCAAGCCAAGTAAAAGATACAGTATGTCATTATGTCGTGAAATATCTTAAGTGTCATATAGATAGACTTGAAAACCTTGCAATGTGATGCCACAAACCACTATGAATATTCACTTTGTTCATTGTGTGAGAGCTTCTGGAATGATTCCACTTCAAAGGTCTCCATTAATATGGATTAGCCCTGATTAATATTGATGCACCAGAAAGTTGTATGATGTAAAACAATCCCCCTCACCCCCTCCTCTCCACCTTCTTTCTCTTTCTTCCTCCCTCCATCCCTTAATCTCAGAGTACCAGCTGACGAGTGCAGATCTCACAGCGCTCCAGACGTTCACACCACCGGGGCTGGTGCCTGGCAACATGGCTGCCTGGCAACAGCAACAGCAACCAGCAGTCTCCCAGCAACAACAGCAGCAGCAGCAGCAACAACAGCAACAGTCCCAGCAGCTGAGCTTGGCGTCGCTCAGTAACTTGGTGTAAGCTGCTTTTTCTTCATTCAACTCATAAATAAGATTGATTTCCTGACCTTTGACCTTTACCCGTTAAACATCCGACCAGTAGACTTTTTATCAGCGCCATGCAGGTCAGCTGATTCAGTACACCAGCTGGAACACGTAGACATAAAACACTTGAAGCACCTCTCCCATACGGAGCTGTAGCATCACCCCAGCTGTGGTTGATTCATCTTTGTGGTGACCTAGATACTCCCACCCCCCTCAGCTCCGACTCCCACTGGAGTCCCACTCTGATTTAGCTCCTGGTAGCGAGGCTAGGCTGCTAGCTGTGTTATCCGGCACACAGACACACAGGATTTGAAACTCTAAAAGCTGGACTGGCTCGCTACCTCAAAAGAAGAAGTTTTTACTGCAATGCTCTTCTTGTTTAGCCAACTAGTAAATGATGGCGAGGATGTGATCATGTCAGTTTTAGAATAAAAACCCAACTGGATGCAGGTTATCTTAGTGCGCTATCACAAGCCAACATTTAGTCCGTTTTAATCGAACTCTGGTGCTGTTCGTTTGGGCAGTTGTGAACGCAGTAAATGTACGCGGCACGGACCAAAACAACCGGTCTGAGACCGCTCGTGATAGGCCGTTTCCAAGCAAACCAAAACACAGGCTGCCTGCGCGGGCATTTGTTGAGATGGACAAAGGTAAACAACAGGTTAACATGAAAGTCCACAAAAATAGTTACATGCGTCATTTGAGATAAACTGGAGGAGAAGGGATTCGTGCACATAGCAGATCAGTGACGAGTCAAAGTGAAAAAACAGCAATAGATCATAAGTCCATGATTCCCTGCATAGAAGTGGCAGCTCTCTAGACAAAATAGATGAATTCGCAAGTCAATCAATCAATTTATCAATTTCACTTAGATTTGGACTAGCCAAGCAGACTATGGCTTGTGAAAGCGCCCTTAAGGGTCCCATTAGTCCACCTGAGCACCTCCAAAGTGCACCTCCAGCTTTGTCAAATTCCCTACTATTAAAGCAGAATGAGCCCTAACTCTACTTGTGATATAGTAGGTGTCTTTTTTTATTTTTCGCCCCCGCTACTGTGCCTACGTCCCATCCACACAGGTGTTTTCAGTTTTTTTGGTTGGTTAGTCTCTTACTCCTCAGGACTACAGGCCTTTCTGTCCACTAAAAAATACATTAGACAATCCAATTCAGCATGAACAAATATTAGATTTAGACTCTGAGATCTAGATTTATCTTTACAAAACTTATTACATGTTATGTTTAAAATACCATGGAGACGGAGATAAGACTGTTCTCCTCAAAATGACGATGGACGTTGACGTGGTCCTCTCAGCAGCCACCCTGTTTCGGGAAAGAAGTGAGATAACCAGCACGTTGGCTCCCAAAGCATCCTTGATAAAATACTGTTAAGATTGAGAAGAACTGAAAACACTTGAGTGGCTGTGCAAGGCCATGAATGTTCAGTGTAGCCTGAGCTGATCCTAACAAGTTACCATAGTAAACATTTCTGAAGTGCTTGGAGTTCCTCCTCTAGTCTTGGCTCTTTGCTCCTCTGAAACATAATTTCAACTAAACTCGCTGAACCTTTATATTCTGGTTGTCTGGTTACACTGGAAACTGGAGGCACCTCAAGTCAAGTCTGTACAGCTTCTCTGAACATTCAGCCAATAACACACAGGAAACAGTTGCAATAATGAAAACATTTCCTGAAAAAGGAAATGAGCTTTGAAGTAAGTAAAAAAAAAAAGCACTGCAACCACAGCTGGAAAGATGGGTCATATGTCAGCTTTACTGCTGTTTATCAATGCAGCTTTTCTGTTGGTATAATGTCTTTATTTTATTTTATTTTATTTTATTTTATCTTTAATGGAAATCACAGTAGCATTAGACTTGTAACAAACATTTATGCACAAGAACTAGATGCACAGTGTTTAGTGTTTGTATAGTGAAATGATAATTTACCTGTCCACAGGACGCTTTTTTAAAAAAGAGTTAAAATAGAAAAAGAAAAGAAAATACGTCCACAAATACATACACCAATGATTTTTGTTTCTTTTGACAATTTTCTACAGATTATTTTCTGCAGTTTAGAGAAGTTTTGACCTTTTCTTTTAGTTCTTTTAGATGTTTCATGTTGCTTTAAAAATGCAGATAAATTCAGATAATTTCTAGTATGACCGCCTCCTATCAGTGTTTTTGTGATAATGTTACTTCAGACATTAAGTCCTTATCAATGAGGTGTTTACAATATTTATCCTACTCTCTGTCAGCACATTACAGGTAGGTGGGAGCTGCCTTCGATAAAAAATTCTCACATCTCCAAAAGTTGAAATGTTTCCAAATGATCTCCAAAGTTAGCCGTGGCTGAGCCCCATCAGACACACGTGTGTCGTAGCAGTTTAGCCATTAATAGCACTCAGTCTTTGTGTGACCAGTGTGGCTGTGTTGGCTAACCTGTGGATGGGGGAGCGGCTTGTAACTGCCTCTTGTTTTGTCCTCCCTCCCCCCTTTTTCTCCACAGCATGTGGGGTGCAGAGAAACAGAATGCAGAGATGGTTAACTGCATCTCCAATTTTGCTGCTAACCTGAGGTGAATGACATGATAGCATCTAGTGCTACGCAGCTCTGCCATGCCTGTTATCTGTCAAGTTATTCTACTGCTCACAGGCTCATGCAGCTATGAGCCGAAATGAAATTACAGAATCGATGCAATTACACGACAGACATGACACCAAACCTTCTTTTCTTTCCATGTGTGTGTTGAACGTGATGCCTGTTGTTGCTTTCCTGTGTCTGTACTTCATCGCTCCTTCAGTTCCGTCAAAGCACCAGACTATCAGTCTACTAGTGTGCTTGTAAGAGTCTTCGTGCCACCTAAAGCTCAGATCTGAAGCGCTTTGGAAGTGTCATGCACAAAGAGGGAGACGCTGCAGTGTGACAGCAGCGGTGCCTCGCTACCTTCTCCAATGAAAGGAGTCTCTGGGTGCTGCTTTCAGTCCCAAACACTGGCCCAGCGCACAGCTGTGCGCCACTCACATGCTTACTGCATTAAAATTTTACTGTTCAGCCATTTAGCTGTCGCTGTCAGCTGACAGTCAGACATAGACTTCAATTCCTCAGACACAGTAGCACGACTAAAAATAATAATTTAGACATAGCTTAGCTGTCAGAGCCAGTTATTTAGATAGACAAAGTTAAATGGATTCCAGTATGGAGTTTGATAATCAGTTAACACTCTTGGGTCTGCTCTAATTATGGCAATAGTTGGTAGCTATACACACTGAAATAAGCATTTAACATTTGTCAGCCCTCCTATTGCTGATAACCTTCTCTTTAGAACAATCTCAGCGACAAATATATCTTTGCATAAAGTTAATTTAAGAGTCTGTGCAGCTGCCCAGAATCTCCATCACAAAAAAAAGAAAATTAAATATAACAGAAACGTGTTAAAAAAGACACTTGAAATAATGCGAGCTGTCAGCAGTGAGAGTGTTATTTGTTTCTCCGTCTGACAAGCTGAAAATTGTCCATGAAAATATGATAATAGGTTGTTTGTTATTGTATACAGCAGCTGCGACTCCAGGGGGTTGAGCAGCTTTGAAAAAGCAGTATAAAGTTAACACTCACCAGCAGCACATGTACACAGCAGAGCTCTTTATATCGCCTTGTAAATGTTAACAAATGGATGTCCAGATTGTATGAAATCGTAGAGCAAACAGATCCGGTAAACCACTCGGAGACTCTGAAGAAGCAGCCAGCACTCACTTCTTTCCCTGAGGATTATTAGCCGAAACAACCCAACTACTGTTTCTCTACTGGGGGCAATAAAGAGCCGTTTTCATATAAGGTACTGAGGAAAACAAATCTTTAAACTTAAGACTCGCCATGGGCTTTGTGAACTTGTGCAACACTTTTGCTTTTTGCTATTCTATTGACCAAAAATGTAATCGAGAAAATAATCTGTTAATTAAAGGGACAGTTCACCCCAAAATCACAAATACCTATTTTACCTGTTACCTGTAGTGCTATTTATCAGTCTAGATTGTTTTGGTGTGATTTGTCGAGTGTTGAAGATATCGGCCGTAGAGATGTCGCCTTATTTCCAATGTAATGGAACTAGATGGCATTCTGCAAAATACATTATGTCTCTTTCCAGAAATCATGACCCGGTTATTCAAGATAATCCACAGACCTTGGTGCAATTTCATGCAGGAGCTATTTTCTACCATATCACCGTGTAGAAGGAAGCGTGCATCTACTCATGGACGAGAGGCTCGTGCTTGTGATGGCGTGAGATGTAAACATTAATGGCGTCCTCTTCGGCTGAGCTATAACGTTAGTTAGCTCAGTGGTGCTAGGTGAGCTAACAGTATTGGTTAGCTAAAGAGACGCAAAGTCCCTCCCCTTCCGGTGGACCCCATGAGACCTTATTTCAGAAAAAATATGTACAGTAGTCAATGGTGAGAGACAAATATTTTTTTGATCCAGTTTGAATTGCGCCATGAACCACACATATATGTTTGTCAATTTAAAAAAGAATTTTGCAAGTCAAGAAAGTCTCAGTTTGTCGTAGTATCATTTAGTTTTGTGTGAAACCGCTCAGTAAACTACATCTCTCGTCTCAAATAATATACGTCACCAACACTAGCTAGCTAGCTAACTTAGCTATGTTCCACACACAAATGATATCTTACCTGATGTGTTTTATCCAGCGACTCCTGGTCTTTTTATCAACCGTGAAGTGATAGAACGATCAGACCCGTTGCTGCTGTGAGTACATCCCAGAATGAAACACACAGGCATCGTAGCTTCAGAGAGAGAGACGTCACTTACGCAACTTTTGGGTGTGTCGTCTTTCTAATTACGTATTTTCACAGTCATATACTTCAATAGTTTTACAACAAACTTCCTTGACTTGCAAAATTATCTTTTAAATCGACAAACATCATATTGTGATTCATGGCGCAATTCAAACGGGATCCAAAAAATATTTGTCTCTCGTCGTTGACTATCAATCAAATTTATTCCGAAATTTTTTTCTCTCATCCATGAGCAGATGCACACTTCCTTCTACGCAGTGATAATACAAAAATAGTTCCTACTGCTCACAACAAGGTCTGTGGATTATCTTTAGTAACAGGGTCATAATTTCTGGCAGGAGATATTGCGGTTGAGTTTTTTAATGTATGTTTTTTGGCGCTTTGAGCACCACAAGCCAAGTGCCATCTAGTTCCTCTATATTAGAGAAAAAAGTAGACATCTCTACAGCCGATATCTCCAACACTCTGCAACTCACACCAAAACAATCTACATTGATAAATTGCACTACATGTAATAGGAATTGACTTTGGTTTGAACTCTCCCTTGAACCAATGATGGAAAAACAGGTTAGTTGCAGCCTTAGTTATACGTATTAAAAGATTACATTCAGTGTATCTGCTGTGCCCTAAAATAGCCTTGGCATTCTTTAAGACATTGGGAACAATAATCCTGATTTTACTGAATAAGCAGGACTTTAATTTGATCCGCTCTCAGGTTTGACAGCAGAATGAACACCAGGCAGGTTTACTGTGCTGTGTGTGGGATCAGAACGACAGAATCTCTGTCACTGAAAACAAGCGAACACCACAGAAATGTGGGAAGCTTTCCCAGCACACCAAACTGTTCTCTCGGCAGAACGGAAAAATCGTGCCGTCCTAGGACAGCATGGGCAGACGTGGGCACTTCTGCAGCCCAGACTGCTCCGGCTTGTTTTTTGATTTCATCACAGCGCGGCCTCACAGCGAGCAAACAGGCTCTTCCAATCAAACACTGAATGGCGGTTTGGCTGTGAGCTTCGCCTTCGCTGTCGTCCCCACTTTAACTCACCACGGGCTCCACGAGGAAATGATTTCTGTCATCTCACCCTCTCCCATCCCCCTTTTTAATCATTCCTCTTCCGCTACTTTCCGCTTATTTCCTGCTCTTTTGTCAGACTCGGTTTAATTTGGCGTACACCTGTTGATTCGTCTTTCCCCCTCACTCCCCAATCTAAATGTTAATGTCACGGCTGCCACCTAAACCACCTCCCCACAGAGCCTCGCTTTCAGCTTGTTTGCCTGTTTATATAGAATTGCTCTCCGGATGCCATTTGTTGTTTGTTTCTTCGCTGAGTCGATGTGTTATCAGCAGACGGGGCCACCATTTGGGACACTTTAGCAGGAAATAAACAAACCAAGTTCTAGGGACGTTGTCTGCTAGTGCATCATTGTTGTTTTGTCCATTTTGATCCATCCATGTACGTCTCTACGAATCTATCTAGTGTGGAGCAAACAGAGTGGATAAAATGTTTAAATGGTGGCTGAAGTTTCTGCCTATAGTGCTCTCCTCACCTTGTTCTCGTTTTTCACCCACAAAAACACATTTTGTCTGTCTCTCTCATCCCATCTCTCCCCTCCCTTTCTCAGCTGTGGTTTAAGAGAGAAGAAAAAAAAACACTTGCAGACAGTGCACACATTGCTAAATTGCTTACAGGACACGCTGTTTGTCGGCAGGGCACAATGCACACATGCTATCAGAGGCTGTTCAGTAAAACCTCCCCAGAGGAATCAGTGTTTTCCCAGACTACAGATTAGAAACCACGGTGTGAAAACCAGCTGCGGCTTCATTAGGCACAAGATAATAGTTTTATTTAGCACCAAACATATAGTCTGTATAGTCATTACAGTATAGGATGGTTACTTTGCCCCACATTAAAAAGCAAATATCAGACTTTGCATGCAGCTGGGTATTAAAAATATCTACTTACCCTTACCAAGCTGATTTCTGGGGTCAGATGGTCCCAACATGTTGGATTCTTACAAACAAATGATTACTGCATACCATATTCTCAAATAAAAGACAAGAAATAAAGGCTCAGTGGGGGAAAAACTGGATTAGCAGTATATGTCCAATAATGGCTGTCTTGGTATGTATCGCAAATATTGCAAAATATGCATTATTTTATCTTGAATTCACCAGTCAAACAGGAGCAACTGTGTTTCTAACGGCCTGCTTGAGAATGTGCGTTATGTTCCTTTTAATGATAGTCTGCACTGAGGATACCCATTGGCCTGATCCCCATCTTAAGAAAAAGCCAATGATTTCAACTTTATTGGAGCTGACTGTAAGAATGCATTGCGTGTGGACGACTATCAAATTTGTGTCAGCACAGGCTTTAACACTTCCTGCCCTACCAGCTCTCTAACAACATGTCAGTGTGACTGAAGCAGCTGTCTTATTAATTCTTTTTTTTTTTTTGTAGTGACCATGTCTGGACTGACCATGACTGGCCTCCGTCCCACTGTTTCCCTGCTGTTGTAGCTTTTTTAAACTTGCTTGTCTCTTTTTCCACCACAGCTTGGCCTCTCAGTCCAACTTGCTCTTTGGCAGGGAGGAGGGCCTCTGCTGGTACTGTACTCTCTACACTTCAGCCACACAGCTACAGCACGCTGCTTTCCCAAAATATCTGCTGCACAGAGGAACCTCAGCACAGTTTCAAAAAAGTTTAACTGCAAAGTTTGCTACTGAAATGAAGAGATGTTCACTATGCAAAAAGATTAAAGAAGATTAATCATGAATGATTCATATAGGGGCAATCAGACAGAAGGAATTAGTAGTAGTATACAACAAATGAAAATTTGATTAGGAGTAAATTGAAAGATGGAATATATCTAAATATGTTGTTGTGAACTTTATGACTGAAAGTACAAATGTATCACAGCATTAAAGGGACAGTGTGGAGGAATTGGCAGCATCTAGTGTTGTGGTTGCAGATTGCAACCAACTGAATACCCCTCTGCTCACTCCTCCCTTTTTCTTTATACTATGACAGTTTTCCTAAAATTAGTTTTTAAAAATTGCAATATATTGCTTTTGTTAGAGTATCGCAATATATTGAAACATAACCCCTATATCATGATACGTATCATATCGCCAGATTCTTGCCAATACACAGCCCTAACGAAAACACAACAATTCTTAGTTTCAGGTGATTATACACTGATGAAATCATAGTTATGAAAATTATATTCCATTTCTGCTAATAGATTCCTTGAAATGCTACACACTGACGCTTTAAGCAAATATGCTAAATTATGTTGTATTTAAGAAAATCAGGATGTTTTGACGAGGAACATAAGGGGGAAAAAACATAATTAAAAGTACTCCAGCCATTTAGTATAACAGTTCCATAAAGTTGGGGGACTTCAAATGATACAGGATTGTCAAAGTCCAAAGGAGAAGAGGCTGATATATCTTAACTTTTAGTCCCTAGTGATGCAACCATGGCATCTTTTCATTAGACCCTCTCCGCCTGGTAAATATTTTTTTAACTTTATACCCCAGTTTGCAATTTTTGGCTTTCTGTTATACATACAACAGTTTTCACAGGCTGAGTAGTACTAACCACAAGTAAAATTGATCAAGTGTCCCTTTAAATATGCAAAGATACAACTAATTCCAGTCTTAACTGCAAACAGCACCGACTGTCATTTGTCAAACTCAGTAAGAAACTGTTAATTATCTACAGCACACTGTTGTGGAAATGACTACTTCAGTAAATCTGTCTGATTTGAATTTAATTGAAGAGTTATTGAGCAGCTTGTTGGTCCTCAGAGAAGCAGAGCATTTTGGGAAACGCGGCTGTATCTCATCACACTGCACTGTAACCAAGTGTCTGCTTCTGGCTGTGCTCGTTGTGTTGTTAGCGCTCGGGGGTAGCCTGCCGCTCTCGCCTTCATCACTGTCACCGGCCCGCTGACTCTGCCGTTTTCTCGCCATAGCAACGGCGCCCCCGTGGCACCGCCATCCATCTACCTGCGCCGGCCTGAGCCACGACGCGCAGGTTTGATGAAGTGGGCACGGCGAGAGACGGAGTGAGCCTCTCTGCCGCCGAGGGATTTGTGTGCGTGTGTGTGTGTGTGTGTGTGTGTGTGTGAGTACAGGAGGGAAGGAGCATTTGTATGTAAGACAGCAAGAGTGCATGAGTTTAAGTGCGTGTGTGTCAGAATTGGAGCAAGACAGCGAGCACATTTGAGTGCCGCAGACCCAGATCGCCTGGAGGAGTGCTATCTTAAATTCCCCTCTCGGTCTGCCAGTAATTGAGGGAATATTAGAGATACAGTGCTGCAGATGGCTCATGATATGACATATTAGAACACACCCGAGGGGCGAAACGCAGTAATTGGGAGCTTCAAATGCAGATCGACCGTGTCAAGCTGGGGGAGAGAGGGAGAGAAAACGAGCACGATCCGAAAAATCCTGTCGACACCGTCAAAGGAGCGAGCCACAGTGCAGCGTCAACAGCCGGTGTCAGCCGCGGTGACAGGTTCGACTCAGCCTCCAGCCAGCAGAGCAGGAGGAGGAGGAGGTGAAGGCTGGGTGTGAGGGTGGAGGGGCTGATCAAAGAGTCGTGGCAGGTAGAAGCACCGACACTGACGCAGACGTAAGCCTTTTGGCACATGACTTTGTCCCGAGCATCTTTAGGAACTTGCACAGAAATCATGTTTGGAGCGGCTTAATGAAATGCTGGAGTGCGTTCTCCTTCAGACCATGATCATATTTTCAAAACTTACATGAACATATTACGGACACCAGTGTAACAATATTCAGTGAGATGTTAGCAACAAACTTTGGTGATTTGAACATTTTCTTTTAAGGTAGCCCGTAAGAGATCGGGCCACCTCAGTCTAGAAACTGTTTGTGTCTGATTAAGTCCATGTCAGACAGGCAACAGCATTCCATAGAAAAAAGCTGCCCACTCATTCATTTCAATGAGGTCACTGTGCTGACTCACTGGTGGTCCTGATGCAGAGGACTCCAGCAAAAAGTCATCCTGCAAAAAAGTTGTACATCCCTCAACTTTTTACTCATCCTTGGTAGAACGTGAACAGCATAATTCTACTCTGCGATCATGGAGACAGAGGATAAGATGTTTTTTGTTGTTGTTGTTGTGATAATCATCCTTCAAATGAATGGATGTGTTACTCAAACCACCATTGCTCATAGTCTCAGCGGTATCTGAAGTCCCCATGACCACTCCAACGCAGGTCGTTACTGTGTTCTTTAGGCGCAGTGCTGTTTTTGGTCAGAACGCTGCCAATGGGTGGATCATGGACCCTCTCAGAACAGTCTGATGATGCTGGTGATGATGATAGGTTGAGCAATAGTCAGTCTGAAAGACGGAATGACAGAATCACAAACACATGTAACCAGCATTCAACAATTGATTCCTGGAACGCAGGCAACAGCCTTTTGAAGGAGTTGTTTTATTATCAAATCCACATTGAGCTCCTCATCTTTGAGAAGAGAGCAGAAAAATCACTAACTTTCATGTGTTCATTTTTATAATCAAGTTAGCTAGCTATTATTTATTAGATAATCTCTGAAGCCATCGGTTTTCCGGCGTAGCCAGCGTGCGCTGCTCATTATTTACAGTCCGATTAGCAACTTGAGACGCGAGACTGAAGTTAGAGTTGAGAGAGGACGTGTACGACCAGATTGTTTCACAAGTTGCCACTTTACAAGCTAATTTTAAACCAATACAAATTTAAATCATCGTCAGGCGACAGCCGGTGGGTTCCCAGATTGCACTTCGGCCAATGCGTTCCGCCTCTTTTGCTCTCCACACAGACTGTGAATGTGATTGGTCAATAGAGTGGCAAAGTCCCTCCCCTACCGGTGTCCCCCATGTGACCTTATTTTGGAAAAAATATGTATGGTAGTTAACGACAAAAGACAAATAAATGTTTGATCTGGTTTGAATATAGATGATGTTTGTCAATTTAGAAGATAATTCAAACGGGGTCAAAAAATATTCATCTCTCGCCGTTACTGTTCATATTTTTTCCATAGTGGTCCACCGGAAGAGGCGGGACTTTGCCTCTCTATACAACTCAAAAAATGCAGAATCTGTTTATAGAGATTGCTACTTAGACAGCTTCAAGTTTTTGTCAAGTGATATAGTTTTTCTCTTTGACCTCTAAATGGATCCGTTAAAAGCAGCGGAAATTGGAGGTTTCTTTGCCTTTAACTCTGAGAATTGGTCCTCTTCCAGTAGAGCTGTTTTTAACTAGGAGACATAACCCAAACCAAATATTGGAAAGAACCCCAAAATGCAAAGGGATATTATAGGTAGAAGGAGCAGACAGATGTTGATATCTGACAGCCAGCAGTTTGTCAAGTTGCCAAACAGAACAGAAATGTACTCTGGACTCTGTACTCTGTTTTTGTATAAAAACATCTCTCCTGGCAGGTTGAAAGTCACCAATGCAACCTACCTGCGATCTCGTATGACTTGTTTTACAAGCTCTGATTTGCTTGGTTCAAACCAAATCCGAAATGTGAGGATGTTTTGGCTGCATGGCTTATGGACTGTGCTTTCATGTGGCCTCAAATGTAGTCCTATTTGTTTCGTGTGTCCTTGTTCTCAATGTGCTGAAGTCCACCCAAGCCTACATGTGCCTGGTTTATACGTACGATTGCTGCAGAGTGTCCTGGGTCTTTGTCTCTGAAAGAAGCTTCCTTATCCTGGTAAAAGTCCAGTTTATGTTTATCTGAATATGGTGATGCATTCATTTTGACGATGACCATTCCTTGAATTTCTTTTTGTTTTTTGCAATATTGGCTCAATTGTGTTTCATCCCAGCAAACTGTTGTGCTGCTCTCATGTTCAAGGATGATCCAGGTCTATAATGATGTTCTCGATACCGTCAGTCATCTCACTCTTTTTGTTCTTTCTGTTCTCTTCTTTCTGTCTCTTTCTCCGTCCCTCCAGGCCGGTGGGTCACATACCTCAGGGCGCCGCACTGACAGTCAACACAAACCCCAACATCAACATCAAGTCCGAACCCGTCTCACCGAACCGCGACCGCAGCACTCCCAGCTCCACCTGCGGCGCCATGGGAGGCGGATTAGGCCAAATTCAGGTCCAGGGACAAGGCCTGGTGTCGGTCGCCTACCCCGGTACCCTGCGCCTGGAAGTGGGAGGTCAAGGCCGCTCGCCAGTCGACAGCCTCAGCAGCAACGGCAGCTCGTATGAGGGAAGCGACCGGGACGACGGCACCCAGGGGCGAGGCGGGGCTCCGGACTTCCTCCACCAGGCCGGCGCCGGGGGCCAACAGCCCACCATGGTCCTCCTGCGGCCTTCGTCGGCCGAGCCCCAGGAGCAGGACGGGACCAACGTCAAGAGGATGAGACTGGATACCTGGGTCACATGAAGAGGTGACCGGAGAGGGATGGATGGACGGACGGACAGATGGAGGATGGAGGATGGAGATGTGTACTTGTGGCTTGTGTACATGCCCCCACCAGCCCTGATGCCCCGCTCTCCTTCTTTGTGCACACACACACACACATATATATAGATATATATATATATACCCGCCATCGACCCAGTAACCCACTGTCAACACAGGAAACGCTGACCTCACACACATACAGACACAAGCATGCTAACACACCGTCACGTGTGGACACTGACACACACTTTTATGGCAATGTGCATACACATTTGAACTCTAATGTACTTTCACACACACATAAACCCAAAGGGGTTGAGCCACCAAACCAGGGATTATTTGTCAAAACAATTCATCCAGCTGTATTTGAATAGAAGTGAATGAGTATGTTTTTAATCAGGCCGCAGTGGCTAGTAAAACCCTAAATTTGACCACTTGGACTATTTCACCCGACATGTTGACAGCCGCTGGCAGAGCAGACACCTTGGTTTCCCAGCATGCCCTGCATTTGGTTAGCGGCTGGTGGCGTTCTCCCACCCTCTCATGTCCTTACTGTCTCCTGCATTGAGTCAGTGCCGCCAAGTGAGTCCACATCTTTGTACACATCGGGCCGACCACGGTTGCGTTGCTATCGCTCTAGATTCTCGGGCCCCTTTTTTGCTCTTTTTAAAAGCGTGGAGTTTTGTCCTTCTGTCTTGACTGTTGATCTTTAGAGTTTGGATTCGTCTCAGTTTTGAATATGAAGACACTAAAAGAAAAACTCGCCTCCCTCCCCAGCCGGGCCGGTGGCCACATCGTCAACGGGCCGGCGCTTTGGCCCCTGTACGAGACTGACGACCCCCCCGGGTCTTTTATTTAATCCGAACCATGCAGACTAGCTGTAAAACCAGGAGCGTGATTTGTTGCCGAGGTAAAAGACTGCTTTTCTTTGAATCAGGGACGAGCTGCAACAGCTCAACGACACATGACGCAGATTCTCCTAGTTTCGCCCACATCTTGTCAACTATATGCTGAGAAAGGTGTGTGTGTGTATGTGTGTGTTTGGTGTGTGTGTGTGTGTGTGTGCGTGTGTGTGTATACGGTTTGTTACCTCAACTGGTCGTTTTTTAACAAAGTGATTCGGGCAAATGTTCATTCTCAATTTCATCCACCTGCAATGCACACAGCTGAAATTATTTTTGTGAAGCGACTCGTGTTTTGAATAGATAGCTGATGTTCAAATGGGAGATTGGCGAGGTACCGTGTATATAAGCAATCTGTAACCTTTGTGGCTTTTGTGTGACAGGGATAAGGTGTTTTGAAGGTTTTAAAAAAAAAAAAAATAGATGATATACAAGTATATATTTAACCAGCTTCAGGCGGTAGCAAGGGCAGCTCTGCATCTGGGGCCGGAGACTACACTAGACGACAGGGATTGTATATATAAACTATATATTCGGCAGGATATCCCTTAACGGAACAAGAAAAAAAAGCAAACACGTTGATTCTCAGTCTCTTTTTTATTATTATTTATGCGTGTATATAAAGTGTAATATGTGGACGAGCCAAGAGAGGGAGCTGTAGAGGCAGAAAGGGAAGACGTAGCCGTGGTGACTCTCGGACTGTTTTGAGTGAGCAATGGTTAGGACTCTGTCACTGATGGAGCGCACTTTACCTTAACCCCTTAACACACACACCTGACCCATGGACACACACACACTGTACACACACACATACTAGGGTTAGACTGATATACCTGGCTGTTAAAAATCTGATAATCAGCAGATACAAATCAATGTTTGCACTTTTTATTTAATCTTCCAGATTTATTTATTTATTATTGTACATCAACCAATCAGAGCTCCCTTTACAACTCTGAGTTGGACCTGCTTAAATTCTTGCCTGTTTGAAATAAATGTAATTAATCAATTGAATTAAATATATCACAAAACAGAAATTGTAAACATTAAAGCAGAAGAAAATGTGTTTGTAAGACAAACTATTACAACTATTACAACAAAGAGAGAAAAGAACAATTTAAAAGAAATTTACATTTATTTAAAACTTAATTAAATGATTTTTAGATTAAATAAAATATCAAAAAGTACAAATTAAAATGTATTTTTTTAATATAATTTTTTCATTTTATTTTTAAATAATTAATGGCGGAAATAATTGTCACATTTGATGATCATTTTATTCCGTTTTTTTCTGCTAATAGTTTATAAGCACCAATTGGAAATTTAATAATTCATTCATGATGAGTTTTTTAAGTAACTAATTAACCACTGAAGAAAATCCAAAATTTGGTAGTTTCATCCTTTATAGGCAACATCAGCTGTTTACAGAGTGAGTTACACTTTAATAAACTTTTCGAGTGTCCTTGATGATCTAAATTCTTCCCAAAAAGGTATTCACCCTTTTTAAATTGTTGCTGGTATAATCACTACTTATTTTTAAGTTATAATATCAAATAATATAAATATTTATAATATAAAATTATTTTTTGGGCATATCCTAGTATTGAGTATTTGCAGCGTCAGTACAGTAATGGCAGTCTTTTCTGTCACAAACATATCAGTCAAACTCTAGAGCAAACACACAGATCGTATATGATTAAGTGAGCCACGGATGTCCCCTCTTTATGTTCGACCTTTTCCTCTTGTTAAAAGCCATGTATCTATATTTAACCTTCGCCTGTCACTGGTTGGCTGTAGTTTTATATTTCCGAGAGGTAAAAACGACTATGAAGGTAAAAGAAATGTGAAGGATGTCATTTTTTGTACTAAGTGGCAAAGGGTGGTTTAGGGTTTATGTTAAAAACATAGTGGTCAAGAGAGCAAATTCATGTTTTGTTTTTTTTCCCTAAAAGCACTCTCAGCCTCCATCCATTTGCTCGTTAAAAGCTTTGGAGTTCGGGTATCGTTTGCCGCTAAGCCGGAGGTTTCAGAACGAGTCTTGATCTTTTAATGACTACCTCCTGAATCCAACGCAGACTTGTCGACTTTGAGGTTTTACCACATCCAGCCACCACATCCTCGTCATGGGCAGGCCCTCTTCACCTCCCTCTCACCCTGTCACTCACTCTCTCAGTTTGTTTTTTAATCTCACACACACACACACTTTTCATCACACTACTTTTCTGTTTACTCCGTCCAGACAGCGGGTGTCAGCGCTGAAATGACGACAATGACCCCACCCCACCCCAACTCCTAGCTTCATCACACACTACTCCCATCATCCTCTCCTCGCTTCATCTTTCTCTCCGCCTGTCACTCACTCACTCACACTCACTCATCCACTCTGTGACAAGTCTGAGTGTCAATATTGCTTTTCTGAGCGTGTGGCAGAGTGAACATAAATCCCCCCTGAGTGTAAACACTTTGACTGTTAAGACTGTTGTACCCCGAGCTTCGAACAAAAAAAAACTCGACCCAACGTACAAGGCGGCGAGCCATTTGTCGAAAAAAATTTACAACATGGCATCCTTTGCGACGGGACTCATGGGAGTTTTGTTGGTCAGTGGTGGAGCTCCTGCGAAGCCCTGGCACGTTCTTTAGAGCAACACTAGGGGTCGCTGTAATCACAAAACAGAAAGACAATCGTGCTGAGAAATAGTTTTAAGAACCTGCATCCCTCCCCCCGAAAAAAAAGTGATACTTGCTCCTGTATAATGATGTTTAGAAGTCTCACTCACTTTCCAGTGTTAAGTTGTGCTGGTGACAGTCTGTTTTTAATTGTTCTCTGAGAATTGATATTATTATTATTATCATCATAACCACAGCTCTCACTGATGGTAGCTGTCATGGTGGTATAGAAATCTGCGTTTTTCTTTTTTGTGTAGGTTAGGCATCTTGTTTTATTTGGAATTTTATTTTATTATATAAAAATATTCTATAAATATATTTTTTGTTTTCTCTTTTTGTTTTTTCTTTTTTTTTCTTCAAAAAGGGTGTTACTAATGTTGCACGATTTTTATGACATGAAACAAACAAACACAAGCGTAGTGATATTAGCACACGTGTGGCTGTGGACGGAGGCGCCGCGACAAAAAAACGCTTCGATGCTGCAACTTTTGAGTCCAATGTACAAACGTCTCAGTCCACACATGCTAACATGGGGAGGGGGGGGGGCAGCGTGACACGTCTAACTTATTTCTGACCAGACACAATGATGTCAATGCATGGGCGAAGAGTGAATCATGTTATAGGAAATAAAATGTAATATCGACACAAATATACATCACACAGAAATACATTTAAGAAAAAAAAAATGAAATTGAAGAAAAAAGTTTAAAATAAATTATAGCTAATATATTGTGTTCGGCTAGTCTGCTTTTTTGTTGTAAAGATACTTTTTTTGTTGTTTTTGGAGAATGATATACAATTTGTGTATATTTTCATAAATAAAGTATGCACTGATATGTTATTACAAATTCTATACTGCTTTTACAAAAAAAAGTGTTTGTTATTGTACCAAAGTATCCATTGGTCCCCTCTTACCCGCCTCCCCTTTTTGCGTATGTTTTACCGTATTTTATATATTAAATAGACAAGTTGACCTACAGAAAAGTTTGACTGTGTGTCTTTTTTTTTGCCCTGCTGTTTGATGTGACAGCATTATCATGTTGTCACCACTAGATGGCACTGTAATGTTTGGTAATGCTGGTTTTGTATTGCAGGAGACAAGCTGCAGGGGTGATGCAGTGGAAGCTGCTAAAGAGTCAAGAAGCTCTTATTTCCTAAAATGTCGACTTGTAAGTCTTTAAGGCTTTTTTTAAATATTTTACCTGCATTTAAAATGTGAAATCACTGGAGA